>JAUTDX010000255.1:0-228148 GCA_030844895.1 Ambrosia x helenae | reverse complement strand
GGACTCAATTTACCTATGAAAATCGCAAATTTATACCACTGCGCAGGAAAACAGGGGGGTCAGGGCCACCCTTGGCCCTTCTTATCCTTCGTTCCTGGTCATGGTTGCAGAACTCGCTAGGTGCTACCAACTCGGCCGACTGGGGCGTTGCAAGTACTCGGCCTAGGCGGGGGAGTACTTGGGGGTCAAATTGGCCTAGACGGGGAGTATTCAGCCGACTTAGCAACCTAACTTATAGCGAATACTCAGCTAGAAATATATGTTAACTCGGCATTATTTTGCAACATTAGGTGACGCCGTTTGAGGATTTAATCCTGACAAAACGACCGAAGACGTTGGTCGCTATGTAACAGTCCTTTCCTTTCCGCCAACGTTTGCGATGCCCAGCAAATGAGCAAAACCAACCTTGAAACGCGAAAAAACCCACTAGTTAAAATAAAAACTGTAAAAGAAATTAGATATTTTCGGCTACAATCTGTTTTTAGTAGTAAAAACATAATAAAAAACATTTTGTTTGTCTTATATGTGCTACTTGCTTAATATAGAAGGTTTTTTTTTCTCTTGCCAATTTAGGAATGACACGTGTGTCCTTGTATCCTTCCTCATTAACCCTGATTGGTTAAACCCCACCTTCAAAATATAAAGATATCAGCCACAGGACAGAACCACCACTGTGGGCGGTACACAAAAGTCGTCACTCCGGCCAACTAGTGGTGGCTCAACCACCATTGCCACCATATTTTTACACACATTATCTATATATATAGTATACACACCTATATATCTTTAATGTAATCCCTCCTCTTATTCTTCCGGGGCAGGATCCGACCCGATTTCATCACCCTTTGGTGGGTATATTTTAGTAGTTTTTACACAATTTCAGTATTTTTTTTTTTAATTTTTATTTTAGGGGCTAATATTGAAGCAACACTAACATTGTTGTCTTGTGAGAGTCTAGATGGAAGTTGACCAAAAACGAGCGAGTGCTCGTGAGCTACTCGAGATTGGCTTGTTAAAATTTGAATCTAGCCAGGTTTATTGAGGTTCATTTGATAAACGAGCTCAGGCTCGGTCGTTTTACACCCAATGACGACACCCGGTGTTAGTCGCAAACCAAGATTTATTTTCTAGGGGGTGATCGGGGGATTTAACCGAACTTTTAAGGGGGCCTCAAGATTTTTGCCTAGAATATTTTTTTTGTTAAGGGAGCGTCCGCCCCCTTGGCAGTAGCGTAGGTCCGTCAAATGCCCGGTGCGATAGCCTTGTGCACCAAGTTTGCCCTTTCTAGTATTATTTTTTTTTTAGTTTTTTTCCTAGTCTATGCTTTGTTTTTTTAGTATTATTTTCTAGTATTTACCCGTCTGCCCGCTATCTTGATGATAATTTTTGACGGTTATGTGTTAATAAAATTTTTAAGTCTTTAAAATAATGATGATTGAAAATTGATGGCAGGAGATACGAATGTTGTGAACGTAGAAGAAGGGGAAATGGTTCCTCGACCGCCTGGATTGTTTACAAGGAACACAAATTCCAGCATTTTTGTCGAAAACTTTCGATTTAGTGAACGACACGACACTAGACCCGATTGTCTCATGGTATAGGAATGGGCAGAGCTTCGTTATATGGGATCCGGTGACTTTCTCTCGACATGGTCCTGCCGAAAAACTTCAAACACAACAATTTTTCGAGCTTTGTTCGACAACTTAACACATACGTATGTGGGTATATAATAGCACCTTTTAAACCATTTGGGTTCCCAAATGTAGGTTTTCATGATATGTATTGAGATTTTTTTTTACTTTTCATTTTATAAAACTTGCCAAGTTACATCGAAATAGAAGGCAGACGGGCAAAAAGCTGCGCTACCACACCGTCCATATTAATGGTGCTCTTTAGAAAACATTTTGCACAAAACTGGCTTTCTTGTTTTTGTTTTATGTTTTATGTTTTGAATATATTTTTTTAGTACCATCCTAGAATCAGATGATCCAGAGTTTGCATTCATTCGGACTTTTAAATTTTTTTTTTAGTCCTGGTCGAATCCAGGAATGATATCTACGGGTTCCTTTGTAGATGTTCACTTATTTTCACTAATTTTTCAATTTTTTTCACTAAAATTTTTATTTTTTTTCCAAAATCGAGGGGGTTATCGAGGGGTTCTCAGGAACCCCCTCTGGATCCGCCACTGCCGGTCTCTCTAACCCGAAACCACTATTTTTAATTAGTTATAGTTTTTTTGGTCTCGCAACGCTTAAGTTTGGACATAAGCGTTGTGGAACCAACAAACATTAAAACGCGTGTGGCTTCGAACATAGGCATTGTGGAAAAAAAAATCATTCGAGAGTCGAGATTTACAGTACCAAATAAATAAATAAATTACCCTACATTATGTAGTTACAAATCTGGAATTGAACTAGTGAAGTAGTGAACTACCACTATTAGCTAGGGGTGTGCATGTGTCGGTTTGCATATTTAACATTGCTTTCATCTCAATGGGATCATATTTTGTGCTTATTGATCGCGGTTTCTTCTTGTTCTTATTGTTGTTTAACCGTGATTCGATTCAGGGATTTCGCAAGATTGATCACGACAAATGGGAGTTTGCGAACGAAAGCTTCTTACAAGGGCACAAGCATCTTTTAAAGAACATTCAAAGGCGAAGATCGAATCAATCAGTGTCTTCAAGCAGCGCGTATTAGCCAACGATGAAATTTAACAACCTGGAAGCCGAGATAGAAGATTAAAACAAAGAAAAGACGGAAATGATGCAACAAAGCTATCGAATTAAAGAATGAAAACCGCGAAACACAACAATATATGGAATCAATATAAACAACAAACTCAAAGCTGCTGAGAACAAACAGAAGCAAATGCTTATGTTTATGGCGAAAATGTTTAAAAGCCCAACAGAACAAAATGAGCAATGTTGCGAATTTCGTCACCTAAAACCGCTAGGAAGGTTGGTAAACATCAGCCTCATGAAGAAGGTGACTCAAGAGGAAAGAATGTGTTGGAGATTGAGTCAGAGATTGCGCCGGATCACTCGTTGGAGCCGCTTTCGGGTGGGATCGATGACATTACTGTGAAAACAAGAGGATATTTGGAATGATCTTGGAAACTTGTGGGATTTAGGGACTTCTGGTGGTGAGAATTGGCAGTGTGATGTGATGGTAGTTTTTAGTGAATGTTTTCCTTAGTGAATTGGACTCGGATATTCGGTTTGAATCAAATTGGGCATATGTTAATATCTATGAATAATAGAACTTATTTCATTGTTTTCGTCTTTTCGACAGTATGCTATGTGATTTATCGTTACGATAAACGACTTAAAAGTTGTCTATAACCATAATGTAATGGTTTGCTACATTCGATTTACGTATGTTGCAAAGGGCCGTTAGTCAAACTAGGGATGACAATCAAACCCGAACCCGATGGGTTAAACCCGAAACTCGACACATTTGGGACGGGTTTGGGGTCGAGTAATCGGGTATGGTCCGGGTATGGGATTAATTTTTATTTTTTTTTTACGGGTTTTGGACGGGTTTGGGTTGATGATATACTCGTTTACCCGACCCGATTACCGATAAAGTATATCCATTTACCCGATTAATTAGATACCCAATATAATTTTTATATATCTTTTTAAATATGTATGCATAATATATCTAATTGTCCATCTAGATTGCCATATTATGTTAAAAATTACCAAAAATTAGTGTATACTATTTGCTATCTATAACTTTGAGTGTTTTTATATGATCTATACTTTGAGTGTTTTTATATGATTTAAGTATTTTATATTTATACATTGTAATATTTAAATGTAATTAGTTAGTAGTTATCCAATAGATACCGGACGGGTTTTTGGTCGGATATACCCAATGGGTAAGTTTTTAAAATTAATGGGTTTACCCGAAAACCCGCGGGTATATCCGATACCCGCATGGGTAATTACCCGACACAAACCGATGGGTTTTGGGACGGGTTTGGGACAAGCATACCTAATCGGGTATGGGGTTGGGATTACCTAAACCCGTCCCAAACCCAACCCATTACCATCCCTAAGTCAAACGAGCTTGTTCGCCGTGTTTTGCAGCAAACATGTCGTTTTTGTTTGTGATTGTATAAACATGTAGGGGTAGGTTTTATAATGTGCGTCTTTACTCGTATAATATTAAAGTCGTTACTTTAGTTTTTCTCGTTTTCTAGTTACATTTGCTTGTGACATAACACAAAGAATAGATTGTATATAACTTTATTGTCATATATAAAATTAAAGGGGAAGTTGTTTAGAATTTGGGCATTTGCCCCATTACTTGTACGATCTCGACTTCGATAACTGGTAGCCCTATTTACAATAATAATAAACACAGAACGCTTCATATATGAGTTGACTTATATGTTTCTTTAATTGAACTTGCAGCGAATTTTCCACGTGGAGATATGGGCTAGTCTAGGCATTTGAGCCAGGTGAATGGAGTCGCTTAAATGTTCACTCCTAAATGACCAAACGAGACAGTGTTATCAGATGAAATTGGTGGGGCCGCGTAATTCAACCTGGATAGGTGGAGTCGATTTAAATATTAACTTTTGAGGAAACGTGATGTATATAGTTTGGGTTAGCTCAAACGTTTATCTTGTACCAATGGCTCAAGATGTCAAGCTAGTATCATTTGTCTATTTCATCAAGTAAATAATGAATGTATATTTCGAAAAGCATGTCGATAAGAAACCGTAACATATAACACTTAAGCCAATAAGACTATTCACATACAAGTAAATATAATTCCAACGTTTAATGCCAAAATAATCTAAAAGTTGGCTCTCAAATTGTCTATCAAGTTTAACGTAATTAAAACAATTAGCGAGTTGATCAATCCTTATTAATACATCAACCAATTTCATGATCAGAAAAATATCTCATGTATAAAGGATAACAAGTGAAGAGTAAGAATGTTGATAACTTTTTGGAATAATATTATATTGATCATCTGAATTTGATATTTTATTTATTAGCTTATGTTCGTTAACTTTTTTTTAAATTCACGTTCTTTGCTATTGCATTTCCACCTTTTGAAGCGGACGGAATCCGCTCTTAGCGTACACATATAAAAACCGGATTAGGGGTGCATTATTTGGAGGTAAAGATATGGTGTGGTCCAGTATGGTGCAACGAACCTCTCCAGACTCAATGGAAGGGGACGATACATACATACTATTGTTTTTTTAATGTATGTTTTATATAAAAGTGAAGTGTAATGTACAGGTTTGTAATGATTTAAGGTTAGGGATAACGTTTAAAATAATATAACATGGTCAGACGACATTACAAGATTTAGCGTTAGAGACAGGGATACAAAATTAAATAAAAGAAAAATAGTATTAAAATTGAAAAATTCAAAATTTAAAAAACTAACAGTGGTCTGCGATGTAGCGTATCACATCTCCATCCCGCTACCTCTTTATAATTCGTATTATTTATCTCCAAAACCCTAACGTTTTATTATTATTTTCTGCTAATACTCTGCCGCTCATATTCTCTCTCGAATTTTCGTCAAACAATGGAGTTTTGGGGTAAACGATTCTCATCTCTCTCTATATTATTATTATCATCCATAATTTTTCTGTACATAAGTTTATAATGCGTGTTTTATTTTGATTTTATGACTTGACGTTTGTTTCTGCTTTTGTTTCAAACAGTATGAATGTACAAATTTTGTATGCGTTTGTGAGTACCGTAGTGTTCTTAGGTGTAATGTGTGTTATATTGTTATTATTATTATTATTATTATGATGATGAAATGAGGTTTGTTTTCGTTTAGGAAATTAGTATGCGTTTGTGAGTATTATAGTGTTTCTAGGGTTTTGTTTTGAAGTTTGTTGCTGTGTGTTTATGAAACGAGAGTTTTGATTGTTATTTTGAAGAAAAAATTACTGTGAGAATGATTTCCTTAATGTTTTGTGTTCATGATTTGAATTTTATTGTTTTATTTTTCTGTTTGTATTTTGTGTTCATGATTTGAATTTTATTGTTTTATTTTTCCGTTTGTATTTTGTGTTCATGATTTTCTTTGTAATGTGTGTTTTTGTTTTGATTTTATGACCTTAGCTTTTGTTTAGGAAATCAGTATGAATATACAGCTTTTGACAGGCGTTGTTTAGTAATTTTATGATATTCTCTTTTACTGTATGCGTTTGTTTAGTAATTTTATGACTTGAGGTTTGTATTTGTTTGAGAGATCAGTATGTATGTACAAGTTTTATATGCGTTTGCGGTTTTCCGTAGGTGTTCATAGGGATTCGTTTTGCGCGTTGTGGAAGTTTGTTTATACGTATGGTTTACACTGTGTTCATCTAGAGAGAGTTTTGATTGTTATTCTGAACACAATTTGATATGAGAATGATATAGTTCAAAATGTTAGTGATAATGCGTTTGTGTATACCTGCATATGCGTTTTTGGTATGATGAACTTATTTGCCTATTTACGTGAGTTTCTGCACGCTAAGTCGTCATTAACGTATTGAAGCATTATATTGGGTTTTTAGTACTCTGCTGAGTAGTGGCTTTGCAGCGTTATGACTGGTTGTTCGTTTTAAAAATAACTTGTATTGCTCAATGTGCAGGTGTTGAGGTTAAAAGCGGTCAGCCTTTTAACGTAATCCTTGGTGAAGACAAGGTTATACATCTTTCCCAGGTATTGAATCTCCCCGAACGATGAAATTTGGCACTTTTGTTGTTGCTTAGATCATTTGATACAAACTAAGTATTTGATATGCAGGCAAATCTTGGAGAAGTCAAGAACAACAAACCAACTGAACCTGTTTACTTGCATATCAACATTGAAGGCAAAAAGCTTGTTCTTGGAACACTTAATTCCAAGATATTGCCTCAACAGATATTTGATTTGGTGATTGACAAAGATTTCCAGCTGTCACACAGCTGGAAAAATGGCAGTGTTTACTTCTATGGATACAAAGCAGACCAACCTTATGATGAATCTTCATCTTCATATCCTTTATGCGACACACACACACACACACACACACATATATATATATTCATATTTTTTTTCAGTTTTTGCCCCAACTTGTTTCTTAAAGAAAATAAGTTTTGTTTGGTTCCTTGACCTTCTTGCCTTTGTGCTGTGTGATCACTGATTCCGATGAATCTGGTTAGTGTACATTGATTCTGAATTTCCTTATTTTAAAAAAAAATTCTTGTATGTTTTTAGTTTTGTTATTTAATGGTTGTTGTATTGTATAGACTCTTCTGACGAAGATGATATTCCACTTCCAGTTGCTAACGGTATAGCATTGTTTTTTCTGTTTTATAAACTATTGGATTAGTATTTGTAATAACATTTAAGTTGTGTTTGCAGGCAAGCAGGAGGTAAAGAAAGAAAAGAAAGAAAAGAAAGAAGATAACCCAGTGGTGGTGAAGCAGGAAGCAAAGAAGGAAGAAATCTCAGTTGAGGCCAAAAAGAAAGATGGTAAGCAGAAAGTGAAGATTGTAGAACCTCAAAAAGATTCTGACGAAGATGATTCCGACTCTGATGATTCCAGCTCCGATGGCAGTGATGAAGGTTCAGATTCAGATAAGGTATGCAATTTTTGAATTGCAAATTTATGTATATGATTTTAGCTAATGAGTTTTTCTTTAAGTTTACGGGTATGAAAAATGAAGGAATGACTTATAAAGTTGTTTAGCTTGGGGTTTGGCTATCTTTAATGTCCAACTGAACTCTTCCATATACCTAAATGGGTTCGGGGATTTGAGACTTTGAGCCCAAATTGACTGATCAAGTTTAGTCTAAACCAAGCATGCAAATATTGTGTTTGTTTAGTTTTAAAAGTGTCGCCGTTTAGCTTCCAAAAGCCAAAGCATGAGACACACCATGTACTAAACTCAGTTAAGCTTCTCTCTTGTTTTTACACATCAGTCTTTTTATCAATTGACACATGACGCGCCATCACAAGCTCATGATCTGATGTGACGTCTTGTACTCCCGAGTCCTGTGTGCCTTGTGCCCCAAACATGCCATTTAAAATCAAGCGTGTTAGGGTCGTAAGGACGTTCTATGTCAGAATTTACACCCCTTGTCATTCCATTATAATGATCCCTTGACATCTAGTTACATACTCTTGGTATGTGTTTTCTTTTTAGGGTGATGATGATTCCTCTGACTGTGAAGATGAGAGCAGCAGTGAAGAGGAGGAAGAGACTCCACAGAAAGTTCGCGACATAATCCATTCTTGTTTTTTACTTCTATATTTATTATATTAAATAAGTTTTAACATTATTTCGGTTTCTTTTTATTATGTAGCAACAATCTGGAAAGAAGAGACCTAACGAGTCTGCAATGAAGACCCCTGCAAGTGAAAAGAAGGCAAAACTGTCTACCCTCAGAAGACTGGTAATAGTTCTAAGCCTTCTATCTTTAGTATTAATGTAGAATGATATTAAAATAGTTACATATCATGTTATTTATAATTTGTTTGCAGATGGCAAGAAAGCTGGAGGACATGTCGCGACACCCCATCCATCAAAGCAAGCCAAGACTCCGGCAAACAAATCAAACCAGAAAAGCCCAGCTTCTGCTTCTACTGATGGTGCGCATTCCTGCAAACCATGCAACAGGTATTTTTTTATTAGTTTTGATGCATTCTTTTAAATAACCATACCATAGCGAAGCAGGGGTGACATTTATCGACACGAATAATACATATGGCTCATGGTTGGATTATCACTTGAAATCCGTTACCCTTGCATGATTGCCACCCTGTTGAAAAAAATATTTGATTTGGAACAGTTTCTGACATGATTTTACATGTGTTCGGAAAGGGTTGTGCCGTAAAGGCGAGTAAATAAACGGACTGGCTGATTAATCAGTATAACATGGAAATCGTCAATCCGCTATCTAGACATGAATTGATCAAATTTTGATGGTTTGTTTTGTAGGAACTTCAAGTCGGATAGTGCTCTTCAATCACATAACCAGGCAAAGCACAAGTAAATGATGACAATTGATTTGAAAAGATGATGGTGGCTGATTTTGTTGAAGAATGAGTTGACTTTAGTTTTAAGCAGGGATATTTTTAGTACCAGAAAAAAAGGCACCGGATTTGTGTTTTTGAATGTGAAGAACATGATGGATTTATCTGCTTTTAAATACTACGGAGTATGTTTTTTTATATGTTTCAGATTTATATTGGTTTGAACTGAAAAATGTTTTAAATATTCTTGCATTATCAATATTTTTACTTCACCAAGTGTTTAAAACATCAGTATATAGCGTTTTATGATCAAACAACACTATATCAAGTGCATTTTATTTTAATAATAAATTACCAATTAGAATATATCGTTTAAAAACCACAACAAATTACAAGGATGAAAGGTAAATGAGAAATGAGGTGACTCGTAACCTTATTGTCTTTATGAATTTCAAATCCTCCAGAAAGGACACCCCAATTCTGGAGACCCCAACGAGGTCTATGCATGCGTGTGTATTTTTATGATTGGAAAGTATGCGCGTGCAAGTGTTCGTATAAATAAGTAAAAAAGACAGATCTTGACATTCATTCACCCAATCAATATTAACTTTTGATAACCAAACATTAATTCTAATAATTTTAACGAACAAAGGACAATTTTGAAAATTCAAGTGTGTAATTGTTTTATTTTATCCAAAAGATGTTTTAGTAGGATTTTTTAAACTCAAGTCTGTGTATAAACTTCTAGCAAATCTTTCTGGTCCTTTTCTAATTTCTGTTTATGAATGATTAATGTCATAATCCATGGCGTGAAAACACTGCCACCCCCAAGCTCATGTAAAAAGTGGCGTTGCCCCATTGGGGGGTCTCACTGGCGTGGGCCTCTTGATTGTGCAAGGTGATCTCCACTCCACACCCCCCCAACCCCCACACCACACACACCATAGTCTTAGGTGAGCATTGTCTTTGTGTTCAAAAGGGCCTACTTACTCCTATCTCATCAAAGTTTGTTGGACTTTTATATTTAAACATTTACTTTCTTTTTAGAAAAAAAAAACATAAATTGGTCCTCAACTTGATTAAAAGAGAAATTTATGAGGACCTTTCTTTGCACTTTATCAGCCAAATCCAAACTAACAATGCTATTGAGATAATTTAGAATTGGTCCATTTGGAAGGGAATCTACATATAAATTCTATGAAAATGCAAGAATATGGGTTGTGTCATGGAATGAATACTAAACCTTCTTTTCTCAAAGTGTTCTCTGGTTAGAACTTAGAAGTAGAAAATGATGGCTAAAATAAGGCCGTGGGGTCATCCCCGGCCCGTTTTGGGGCATCTGGGACGGCCCACATCGCCATCCTGCTCCGTCTTTAGTCTTAAACTCTTCCTTTAGATGTTGGAGACAACCCATTTCTTCACAGCAACCATCCTCATCATCACCAACCTTCTTCACCATACCCTTGGCCCATCCCCTTGTGGATGACTATCCTCCTCAGTGATGTGACAGCTGAGCTAACGGGTAGTCCTCGGCCTATCTCCGCACCCACCAACCTAAGAAAATATTATTATTTTCTGAAATTGTTCATGGGCCTAAACTAGGCCCAATACTCCATCATATAAATTAAACCCTAATCCTTCCCCTTCATTCATTAGCCAAACTAATATCTTTGCAATCCCTTATTCTTCTCTCCACTCCAATCCTCTCAAGGTATAACTATTATTCTTTTCGATTTTCGTGTAATTACAGTTAGGTTTTATCGGTTGATTTAGAGTTTTAAACTGTTATTTGATCGCTAAGTGGCTTAATTATGTTTATAGTTTTACGTCTGATGTTTAAACATCGATTCATGTGTTCTGATCTTGATTCTCAACGCTGTTTTGTTTAGATCGGGATTTTCAACAGTGTTTGTTTAGATCTGTTAGTTTTTTAGATCGATTTAGACAGAAATTTTGATCGGTAGGTGGCTCTATATGTTTTACAGTTTTACGTCTCTGATTAGATCTGTTGATTACACAACGATTATGGTGTTTTGATCTTGATTTTCAACAGTGTTTTGTTTAGATCTTGATTTTCAACAGTGTTTTATTTAGATCTGTTAGTTTTTTTTAGATCGATTAGACTGAAATTTTGATCGGTACATGGCTCAATTTGTTTTACAGTTTACGTCTCTGATTAGATCTGTTGATTACACAACGATTATGGTGTTTTGATCAGTGTTTTGTTTAGATCTTGTAATTTTATGGATTTAATACTGTTTTTTATGAAACTCTGCTATGATTCTGTTTTTTTAATGAATTTCGGTCTAATTTCATTTAGTAATTAGATTGAGTCGTTTTATTGATTCTTTTAGAACAGGTTTATTGATATTATTGATCTAGGTTTGGAGAATTATGTAGAACTGTTGTTGATCTATGTTTACAACAATGAAGATGTTTTTGATATGTTACTTATTTTGTGTTCTTATGATTTTCAACAGATGCAAATCTTCGTTAAGACACTCACAGGAAAGACCATCACCTTGAGGTCGAGAGTTCCGACACGATTGATAACGTCAAGGCTAAGATCCAGGACAAGGAAGGGATTCCCCCAGACCAGCAGCGATTGATCTTCGCTGGTAAGCAATTGGAAGACGGCCGTACCTTGGCTGATTACAATATTCAAAAGGAGTCTACGCTACACCTTGTCCTCCGTCTCCGTGGTGGTATGCAGATCTTCGTCAAAACCCTAACCGGCAAGACGATTACTCTTGAGGTCGAAAGCTCCGACACGATTGATAACGTCAAGGCTAAGATCCAGGATAAGGAAGGAATCCCACCAGATCAGCAGCGTTTAATCTTTGCTGGTAAGCAGTTGGAGGACGGTCGTACCTTGGCTGATTACAATATTCAAAAGGAGTCTACGCTACACCTTGTCCTCCGTCTCCGTGGTGGTATGCAGATCTTCGTCAAAACCCTAACCGGCAAGACGATTACTCTTGAGGTCGAAAGCTCTGACACGATTGATAACGTCAAGGCTAAGATCCAGGATAAGGAAGGTATCCCTCCGGATCAGCAGCGTTTGATCTTCGCTGGTAAGCAATTGGAAGACGGTCGTACCTTGGCTGATTACAACATTCAAAAGGAGTCTACGCTCCACCTTGTCCTCCGTCTTCGTGGTGGAATGCAAATCTTTGTGAAGACCCTAACCGGCAAGACGATAACTCTTGAGGTTGAAAGCTCGGACACAATCGACAATGTGAAGGCTAAAATCCAGGACAAGGAGGGAATCCCACCTGACCAGCAGCGTCTGATCTTTGCGGGTAAACAGTTGGAGGATGGCAGGACGCTTGCGGATTACAACATCCAAAAGGAGTCTACCCTGCATCTGGTTTTAAGGCTGAGGGGAGGTATGCAGATCTTCGTGAAAACTTTGACCGGAAAGACTATTACTTTGGAGGTGGAGAGCTCGGACACCATTGACAATGTGAAAGCGAAGATTCAGGACAAGGAGGGGATTCCACCAGATCAGCAGAGGTTGATCTTTGCTGGTAAGCAGCTTGAAGATGGGCGAACACTGGCTGATTATAACATTCAGAAGGAGTCGACCTTGCACCTTGTCCTGCGTCTGCGTGGTGGAGTTTAGATGTTTGCGGTGGTTGTGTTGGATGTTTGAACTTGGAATTGTGGCGGGTTTTGAATGTCTGTGGTGGTTGTAAATGTTTGAAGTTGCTGTGGAACAATTGTTGGATACAGTTTATTATGTGGTTTGCTTGATGATTGTGTTGAATAAAGAAATTTTCTGGTTTTATCTTGTGTTGTGTTTCTTTATGTTGAATTGAGTATTTGTTTTGGTTTCTGCTTCAAACTAATTTCATGATATTGCCATTGCTAGCTAAAATATCATATTCTGAAGTAGATTACTTCACAAAGTGTTGTGTTGATGCATATTTTGAAGAGAGAAGTTGTGCGAAAAACATTGCAATCGCTGTGTCATAAAAAAACATTGGACGTGAATTGTAATATCGTAGGCAATTGCACCCTCTAAGCTTCCTGTGGTCATCCAATTCTAAGACCTGGAATTCGTTATTAACTAGGAGAACATGCCTGTTAATATTATCTGTAAGGTGTCCTTGTTTGTGTTAAATTATTATCTGCAAGTCATAAATATTGCAGTAGTTTTAAAAACCATGACAAAGTGCCCGTTGTTTGATATTGTAATTCAATAGAAGCCACATGATTACAAACAACGCACCGTTGTACCGCTGTAATATTTGACACATTATTGCGAACAAACATTTCTGCCCGACTACCCAGGGGAGTCCCTACACTATGAACATACCCCCACGAGGCCACGACCAACCCAATGGAGGGCCCATACGTACCTCAGGCGGCTGACGTAGTCAGACCCGCCCATGAAGTTCCCGAAACCGGGGAAAACCCAACCCTTCACCTGCCCGTAGGCACGACGGTGAAGGATTGGTAAAACCCGGGCGAGATCGGGACTCGAACTCGTGACCATAGGTCAGGAGTCATCCATCATTTCTTATTATGTCCCTCGTGAGAATCAAACCCAGAACCCCCAAGAGGGATTTCCGGTCCATTCACCAACTGAGCTACCCATGAAGGACCGTCTTATCTTTATTTTATTGTTTAGTTTGTTGATCGGAATGTGAAGGCAGCCTGTTCCATTGACTGATTTAATAACCGAGTGCCTAACCCAAACAATGGGAAATTTTTGGGTAAGTTGATCTTGTCTGATTGCTTCCTGTGTGAAAGACGGGTAGATTGCGAATGTGGATGAAAACACCACGTTTACCCATACCCATTATAGTACAAACGCACTCTGACAACCAAAATGATCAAAGTACAAACGCGCTCCAACAACCAATTCTCCACGTGAAATTTCGCTCTATTTTTAACCCAAAGAACCATCTCCTACTTAACCGTCACCAAGATCTTCCAAGCAGGAATTAGACTTGTGTCATTTTGAAAAAAAAATGTGACCAATGATCTAAAATCATTTCTCAAATACGTAAATAAAACTTTAATTTCTATGTGATCTTCCTCATTTATTTATATTTATAAGAGTAAAGATCTTGTATGTTTTTTTTAGAACTGTGAGAATCAAAGAAGAGAATCAAAGGAGGGTATTTTTATTTTATTTTATTTTTTTGAATTTTTTTTCCTACATTGTTAAACTTGTATTATGGTATTGAAATCTAATAAAAACAAAAAATAAATAAATTTTGGTGTAAAGTAATTATGTAATTACTGTTGTAGAGTAATTACATAATTACTCTAGTGTAAGCTAATGTATTTACTTTAGTGACGTGATTACACTATTTTTTTTTATTATCTATCTAGAAAGTATGTTTAAGCACATGGGGAAAAAAAATTCTAAAAAAAATAAATAAAATTTTTTCTATTTGATTCACAGTTCTCACAAAAAAAAAACACTTTGTATTTGATCTTTACTCATATTTATAATATAGTATTAGATTTAACAAACAAATATTAAGTTAGTTGTACCTAAACTTAACACACACAAATCGAATTCAAGCAATAGGAATAGAGGTCCAAACTCTTTTTAACTTAAATCAAGTGCAAACTAATTTCTTAATCAAAATACAGAAAGAGCATACAATATGTCTCAAGCACAAATCAAGTGCAAACTAATTTCTTAAGCAATTCCGAAAAAATAGAAACATAATAAAATATTCAGAATACCTAAAACACAAAGAAAACATAGAAATAAACCTCTGGGAAATAGGCATCTTTACTCTCTTTTGTCCTGAATATGAAGGTTAAGACGAAGACAACCTGTATAAAATATAATAGTAAACGGCAAAAAATAAGGACCTGTGCAGAATACCTGAACCTGCAAAACTAGTAACTTTAAGTAAGTTCACATTTTTTAAATTTAAATAATGAAAAATGATAAAGTTCCTTCACCAAAATCTGCTCTTAAATTAGAAAAATAGAAGCTGGAAAATTTGGCCTGCAAAAACTCAAAACCCCTACCGATAAGCTTTGTTTTAGAAGGCAAAATTAGAGGTGACAAGATGGGATGGGTTGGGTTACAGGTAAGACGGTTCATTTTTAATGCGGGTTGAAGCGAGTCAAATCGGGCTGCCCTACAAAAAGCCTTTATCATTGACTTATATAATAGACTCCAGGCAAGTTTCTAGATTCAGCCCATTTGGCATGTTCCCCTTTAAAAAAATTGATTTCACTCGTGATAAAATCCAACCCGAATGAACCCATTTGTGATGAAATCCAACCTGAACAAACCATATTGTGTAATAGAACCCAACACGAGAAAACCCATTTGTGAACTGTGATAAAACCCAACCTAGAAAACTTGAATATTGACACAGAAATTTTCCTGTAACCCTAAAATTTATACGCTGCAGGAATTTCGTAAGCCCCGTGTCACCTCAATATCAACTAAAATCATACTTATGAGAACAGACAATAACCAGGCAGCTAGTAATCCTCTATGTCTTCCCTTGTAATCTTTATTCAATTTCCTTAAAAGGGTATACAGGATTAAAGTAGGAAAATAGATTTGACCGGTCAACCTGTACTCCTGCACAGCGGAAAGCCGGCAATAAGACATTTTTTCCAGGTGAGTTTTTTTAAAAACTTTTTTATCTTTATTTGTTTAATATTCATTTAGGTTTTAGACTTGTTTACATGTTTTGAAAAAATAATACCTGCTTAACCAAAAATAAACAAAATAATCCAGATAAGTCCATCCTTACCTTTTGATCATTGTTGATGTTACTTTAATCCGTTGCGGAAGCCGCTTTTGCTTCTTTTTCCCGGTTCCATTTTTCAATCTTAGCCCTTCTTTCAGCACTGCCTTCCCTAACAGGGCTCCGGTTTCTCTTCCCTTCTGGGCTTCTGCTCCTACCTGATCTTCTTCCCGGGCTCCTACTTCTAGGCCTCCTGCTTCTGTCACTATGGTGGTGATCAGAGTAACCACCAGGTCCACCACCACCACGACCGCCACGTGAAGGGCGGTCATCGTGATTCCGGTGCCTTGGTGGACTACGGCTTCTGCTTCTACTTCTCCTACGTCTCCCAAATAACTGTCTCCTCAAATCTCTAGATAAAAATATGCAACGAATAAATTAGTAAAAACAATAAGTTAAGAGTTACATGGAAGCATATAAAAGTAAACTCACTTGTTAATCTTTTTCAGATGCATGAAGTTGCAATAACCCCCTCGATTGCATACGTTTTCTTCATATTGTCTACATGTAGCTTCACGAAAATCAGTCACTGGAGAAAAGTCTACAATAATGGGGCGACCTGAAAAATAGTTTGGATTTTGTGTTAGGTGTTGCAGCATAGACCATGCAATGAACAATACATGGTTCTTAAAATTTGCCACTAGAGAGAAGTCCACAACATAGTTCTTTAAAGTAACTTTACGAAAAACTTAATACTATGCACACCTAAATAAAATGGATCATGAAATAGATGATAATTGGTTCTTAGAATTTCTAATTCGGACAATGCAAATAAACAACATGTCATCCATAAATTGTGAGAAAAAAAAAAATCATAATTAAGCATTGTAGATTGTAATAGCTTCAACCAAGAGCCTAAGATGACCTAGGAGAGAAAAGTGAGAGTTACACTCGCTAAACAAAATTAGTGAGTTTTGTGCAGCTCTTAGAAAATAAAGGGATTGATAAGCCTAAAACGATCTTATAAAAATATACACAAATATGTAAGAGAATTACAAGTAGAACTCAAATTAGCTCGTAATAAAACTATGCATTATAGCAATAGAAAGAAAACTTCCATAACGTTTGATTCAGCTATGTAACAACTAACAACACAACTTAGGA
This sequence comes from Ambrosia x helenae, assembly GCA_030844895.1. Taxonomy (NCBI): domain Eukaryota; kingdom Viridiplantae; phylum Streptophyta; class Magnoliopsida; order Asterales; family Asteraceae; genus Ambrosia; species Ambrosia x helenae. The sequence goes on along the minus strand of JAUTDX010000255.1, from coordinate 211,310 downwards.
TTGAAATTTGAAATTACTAACAATAATAATAAGGTTAAGATTAGCTATAAGTCTATAACTGATATTCCCTTGGCTATAACAAAGGTATACTATCAGCTTCAGATTATAATATGTTTGACGACTACATGTGCAACATATAGCATTACATGCATGATGCATAAAGATAAAGATCTTAAAGCATGCATAAAATCCATATCTATATTGCCAGTCAAAGGTTCAAATGATATCAGAGTAAAAGAAAAAAATAAATAAACCATGAACCTTTGTATGCGACACAAGTATGCATGTGAATAGAAGCATCCAAAAAAGATAGGTTTTATACCTGCATAAAACCTTCCACTCAGATTCTGGAGAGCAGCTGCAGCATGTTCTTCTTCCCTAAACTGTGCATACACATTTCCTACCTGCACATAGTGAAAAAACCTCATCTTACACGATTTAATTAAAAAAAAAAACCAATTGATTTTTTGTCATTTTGTGTACAAACATCCATACCATATGGTCAGCCAAGTTATCACATATGTTTAGGCTTTCAATCTCTCCATATTTTCCCAGCTCTTCAAACAGGTCTTCGTAAAAGTCCTGCAAATAGACATAAATTTTAAGTTAAACAGAGAAAGCATAACACAATCAAGTTTGCAGTTTTGCACTTGTTCGTCCACTAAATGTAACGAAAATACTCGTTGATACTATAATTACAAGTGGCAGTCACACTTACAGACTTACAGTAAAACACATAAATAAAACATTAATATGTTCTTAAAATCGGAAATCATCATTTGTTCAGAAGTCATATAATCACAGGGGAAGCCGTTGTCTAGAGTTTACAAACTCAAACGCGATTGCAGTTCTCATCATCATCATCATCATCATCATCATACTCAGTTAATCCCACCTATAGCAAAGCTAAGGCAGGGTCTGAGGAGGGTAAGATGTAGACAACCTTACCTCTACCCCTAAGAATAGAGAGGCTGCTTCCAGTGAGACCCCCGGCTCGATGTGGTTTGGTATCAAGACTTGGACATAAGGCACAAAACACTTAGCAATCGGGACAAACCCGATCGGTGCATGTACCCCTGTCTTTTGGCTATCCACGCCACCACATGATGCATGATTAACCGTCCGTCGTTTTTAACGTTATTGTCACAAAATTAGTAAAATAACGTTAAAACTAGTGCAACTTTACTTTTGCCCCCCAAGGGCCACACATATATATATTATATGCGCACGCCGTAAGTGGGGCGTCAACGTGATTGCAGTTCTAAATAAACTAATAATCAATAACATATGTAACCGTACGAGCATACCACCAGCGTTGCCATCATTCCCACCACATCAGTAGCTTCAAAATCAAAACAAACAAAACCTAATTTCTTAACCACAACCTAAAATAATAACAACATTATATATCTATCTATCTCTAATCAGCAACAGAAATAAATAATAAATTCACCCTACAAATCAACTAACAGCATCAATTCTAATCAAATTAGCCATCTAGGTATTCAAAAACCGTCAATCAACATAATATTGTTCAATTTGCAAGCATTATTAACTCAAAACTAATCTAAACACGATACAATTAAAACTTAACTACGAATGAGAACAAACCTCGAAGTGATCCTGTATTTTGGTGGGATCAAGGGGTTGACCTTGAGGGTCAACGCCAGGGGTGATCATATCGGGACGTTGGTACATATTGGATAATAATAAGGTAGGGCTGACGCTAGGTTTGGTGTGGAGGCGTGAGCATCGATCTCCGTGACGGCATGCTCCGATCTTGAAGTAGAATGGACAGTTGACTCTGTCCTTTTCTGTTCCGAATATGGACGCTAAATGCTCCGCCATTGTTGTTACGAACAGTTGCAGGCAGCGGCTAGGGTTAGGGTTTGTTGGATTGTAGAAGGAAGTGAGCAAAAGAGGAAAGTGGTCAGTTCTGTACGGTTTATATAAGCGAAGGATATATTTCTAGGTTAAGTATGTTAGTTCTCGGTTGTTAGCGGTGGAGTGGTTTGGGAAAGCGAATACGGGTAGCGCCGGTTTGACTTGGATGGTAGGCGATGTTTTATCGATTATTCTACTATCGTGTCTTCAGGCGGGTGGATGTTGGGTTTCATTGCATCTGGGAGAGCCAAGGTGTTGGCGGTGGTCGAGTAGTCAACCTTGGCTACGGTGATTGGCACGTCATTCCTTGCCGTTAAAAAAAGTTATCAGTTATGGTTTAACAAAAAATTATAAAATAAAGTAAAAGGAGATTGGATGGAATGAGATAATTGTCCCTTCCACATCTTGGCGCCAAAGGGCTTAACGTATGCATGTAGATAATGAGCTTTAAATAACCCTCCCTACTTTCACGTTGTAGTATAACTAAATGTAACAAAGGAATAAAAAAGAAATGTGATCGGTTGATTTTAGGTGGCCTTTACATTTGAAACGGCTAACGCCCGTTAAGGGCATGGCTTCCCCTTGGTTAATGGCTCCTATTAACGGCCACGGGGCATTGTTGTGCCTCGTTATCAACTGATGTGACTGGTGTGTTAACCCACAAAGTGAAGTCTAAGATTAAATTTTAGGTCATAAATCATTTATTATTTTTAATTACTAGGTGATGTTACCTTATACTCATTACTAACATTTATTATTATTTTCATTAATCAAGATCGTAAAATGGATAGCGATTTGGGGGTAAACAGGACAATCTGAGTCCAAACGTGCGTGATGTTAAGTTCGCCTCATTTAAATTAAGAGAGCTCGAGCTCGTCTGGATAGTAGTTTTTAAGCTCGATTTCTGCTCGTATATGTAAATATATATTAAACAAAATTATAAAAGTAATTAACTACTCAATTTCAATATGTGAATCTCAAGCTTATTTGACATGGGCTCGATTCGAGCTTTAAGCCAGACAATTTCGATAGCACCTCGGCGCGCAACTCATTTACACCCCTAGTCACGAAACAACACACTCTCATCACCACGTTCAGATGGCTCTTCAGTCACCAAGTGAGTACTAAACTTGACGATTCCGACAACCATTTGATGAAGCACGTTTTGGGGATTACAACTTTGTTGTCTCAACCGCTTCAAAGAAACGATCAATATATGGTGAATACAATTCAAATGGTTAATGCAATGAAGCAACAACTACAAACATTTAGACTTGAAGGATTTGATTCACTTTTGCAATATGTGGCATCTCTTTTGTGAAAAAAAAAAATGAGACTGAAATTGTTGACATAGATGATGGACACATTGACCAAGATATAAAAGAAAAAAGACTAACATCACCAATCGTTGTTATTATGAGGTTGAAAATTTCAATACGGTCTTGGATATGCAAATACAAGAGCTTGGCAACCGTTTTAGTGAGGTAACCTCTGAATTACTTACATGTATTGGTAGTTTGAGCCCGGATGATACTTTATTGCATTTAATGTTCAAAAGATTTTAACATTGGCCGAGTTGTATCCATTTGATTTTAGTTTTTTTTTTAAAGGCAAATTTCTTGCTTCTTGTGAGACTTGAACTCAAGATCTCACACTTTTTAGTGTATTAAAAGGCTTTGCCTTACCACTGGACCACCAACCCCAATGGTATTTGATTTTAGTTATGAAGAAAGAAAATATCCAAAGAAACATTTGGGGTATCCTTTGGTCTATCGTTTATTAAAGTTAACATTAATTCTAACGATTGCAACGACAAGTGTTGAGAGGTGTTTTTCATCAATGAAACATGTGAAAACGGATTTGTAATTTGTGCAACCGTATGGGTGATGATTATATGAACGATTCTTGCATTTGTTATATCGAAAGAGAACTTCTTGCCAATGTGTTCGGTCGAAGATGTAATGAATATTTTTTGATTATGTGTTCGTGTATGTACACAAAAATGTTTTCGGTTATGTGTTCGGTTAAAGTTAAATGAACAAACACGAGCATGTCTCTGTTCGGGTTCGTTCGGTTCGTTTACATGCCTAGATTTGTGCAATCGTATGGGTGATGATTATATGAACGATTCTTGCATTTGTTATATCGAAAGAGAACTTCTTGCCAATTTTTCGGTCGAAGATGTAATGAATCTTTTTCAAAAGATGAAAAATCGTAGGGAACAACTCTAAAAGTTTGTAAGTTTTTTTTTCCACTTCGAATGACATCGTATCTTATTCTGTGTTTTTTAATGAGTTCCTAACTCCGCTCCGCCCTGAACGACGACCGACCCAAAAATTCTAACATTTGTTGTGAAAAATCTAAATACCGAAAAAATGGACCCCATTGGAAAAAAAAAATCATGGTCCGCCACTGGGTATGAGATTAGCCATACCCGACCCATTGTCATCCCTATAGAAGGTACAATTGGGATTATGAGAAGTCTTTTGAGATCATAATCGCCAATGTTTTTTTGCACCGTTAGGTTATGTCACTAAAATATGTTTCGCAATCTTGTGAGTAGGGGTGTAAACGAGCCGAGCCAAGCCCGAGCCTGACTGGGCTCGAGCTTGACTCGTTATGGTTTTATGAAGCTCGAGTTCGAGCTCGGCTCGGTTCGAGCCTACAATCTTGAGCTCGAGCTCGGCTCGCTAGCAAAATCAAAAGCTCGAGCTCGGCTCGGCTCGAGATCGCAAAAGCTCGGCTCGCGAGTGTTATTAAATGAGCCTATGAAATAAGGACTTGGGCTTTGGAGATGTGGGCTATAAATTATAAGAGATATATAAATAACTTATAATTATGTTTGGGCTCGTTTAGGCTCGCGAGCCCAATCGAGCTTTGTATCTAGAGCTCGAGCTCGGGCTCGATAACTAAACGAGGCATATTTCATGCTCGGGCTCGAGCTCGGGCTTGTTAAGGCTCGGATCGTTCGAGCTTTTTACCAAGCCGATCCCGGGTAGCTCTCGAGCCGCTACGTGTCATTTACACCCCTACTTGTGAGATAAGTTGTATTCCTGAAGATACATACATCGGTCACTAAAACGGTTGACGGCATATTAAGAGATATATCCCATGTCTATGATTATGCAAATAACATTGTCTTGGGGGTGGTAGTTGGGTTTAATTAGCAATGCCATTGGAATAAGGTGTTGCTCCCTAGGTCGTCAAGGGTTATAAGAACCCCACCAAAAGGCGGATTTAATGTAATTCAAACCGTTAATAAAATGTTTTGTCAACCTCAAAAATGAAATCGATCATATGACGTCATGTTAGCTAAATTATGGCTATAAACCGAATAAAAGATTCCAACATCTCTTTTTCGGCTAGACATTGTTGGTCTCGCTCGAGCCCAAGAATGCCTAGGTGAAAGGGAGCGAGTGATCGAGAAAAATAGTTGGTTAAGGATGGATAATCCTTCATATATTAAACTTATAGTATGGTACCAATATCCGAATCCGTAAGAAAAAACACCAAAATACGAAGAAAACACCAAAAGAAAACGACAACTGGTAATCAAAATACGAAGAAAACACCAAACATGAAACACCTCTCTTAGTCCAAATGATTTAGATTACTTGTTCTTGCCATGGATACGGATTATGTTGGAATAGAAGTCCCAATTAGCATGAGAAGGCGTTATTGCTGGATCCCCGAACGGGTGAGCTTTCACATATGTCTGAACATCTGCAGCGTCCGCAAGCCCATCCAAGAACACGCGCAACCCACCATTCGGTCCTAACAAATATCAGAAAACCATCTTTAGAAAAAATATCCATAAACAATCTAGGGGTGTTTCATATTCAAATTTAGTCGATTTTGAGCGTCGAATAAATAAAAAAACGTTAAATAGTCAATTCAGTCTACATTGCTCAGTGAATATCCTAAATGTGTTTTGGATAGTTTATGGACACACTAAACAAATCTAAATATTTACCTAGAAAATCATCTCGGTTGTTTTTCGGATCATAGTCTCTAAGAAAGATAGCAGTGTTCGGCTGCAATAAAACGCGCACATATTATCAAATAAACGGATCAACTTTGTCACACGCACGCGCATGCACACATACTGATATAGATGTAAATAATTTTGTAAGTAAATAAAGTTATTATGAAGAGCGATACAGGATTCACGAGGGCCTTCACAGGATCGGCGATCAACAAAGTGTTAGACGCAGAGTATTCTCCTTTAGACCATGGAAGATATGTGTACTTTTTACTCCATATATGATCAAGTTCTTTCAAGAACAACGGCTTGTATTTATCGTCCAAACACATGAAATCTGTCTCCGTGCATTCTTTTTGATCCTAATAACAAGCATTATTAAAGCATCAAAACTATCATAAAAGATATATATATATATATAGAAGATAATAATAGATAGTGAAGAAGAATACTAGTCTAATTTGTAATACATGTGTTTTTGAACTTACCCATGTAAAGAGAAGCTTGCTTTTGAGTTCACCCATTACATTGGTCAGAACTTCACCTATGTTATGCCTAACAATATAAATTAAATTTAATAAGAGTAAACGGTTAAAATGACCCTTGAGGTTTGGCCCAATACAGGGATGAGCACATAGCGTCGAATACCGATCCCGTCCCGTCCCGATCCCGTACCGATACCGAACCGAGTGTGTTCGGTATCGGTACCCACATTTAGAGGTTTTCGGTTTCGGTATTATCGGTATCGGTATGGTATCGGTATTTTAACATACCGGTATCGTACCGATACCGTCCCGAGCTCATCCCTAGTCCAATACACCACCTTAAGGGTTTTTTATTTATTTTTTAATTTTTATATTACTGGAAACCTAGTGGTTTCCATATGGTGCCAATTTGAACCATTTTTTAAACGACGTTAAAAAACTCAGTTAACCTCAAGGGCAAAATGGTCATTTAATGTTATAAACTTAAACAAACAATCAATAACAAAATAACGAGCAAAGTAAAAAAAAAAAAAAAAAGAATTGTGAAACTAACTCCATAGCAGATGACCAAACTCCAACTTCAAATCTCTCAAAACAAAACCTCAAAAACTCTTGACAGAAAGGCCTCTTGTAAACTGCATACACAAACATAACATATAAACACATTAATTAGTAAACATAAATCTAAATACTTCCCTTAAAGAAAAGTGTCTGATCATAATATATATTAATATTCACTTACTCATAAAATTTCCTGAACAGAAATCAGGCTTGAGCTTTTTGGGTATGGTTTTCGGCCTCCTACGATGCGCTCTATGAACCAGAAACCCGCCTATAGGGATCACAAGCAGTTTCTTCTTTGGACCAAGGTTTAGTTTCTCTAATGAAATGCCTAAATGATCACTTTCTGTTTCCTTTTCATCATCAGAAGCAACCACCTTCTTCATCTTTTGATCTTCTTTTTCGCTAACACGACTGTCATTAGACGCGCCCACATTGTCTTCTTTAGTAACAGTTTTGGTTCCTGCATGAGTTTCAGCCTTGTCTTGTTTGCTGATGCTGCTGTCATTGGATGCAATAACATCATGCTTTGTCATTGAGTCTTTTGTTGCCATGGTTAGTGATGAAGGGTGAGGATTGTTGGATTAATGTGGTATGGTTTATAAAGGAGATATGCATGAAGTCATGAATGGTTTGTTTTAACTCACCGTATGTTGGTTGGCATACCTCTAACTCTTTGAGTTTCTTTTCATTAAAGTGGTGTTTTAATTAGAGTAAAGTATGCAATAATAATAATAATAAAATAAAATAAAATAAAATAAAATAAAGTTTATTTGAATTTTGTTGAGGGTATAAGTAAAGGGTGGTTAGGTATTGATGGTCTAATGATCTATACATCAAGTGGTGGAAATATTTGGTTTTCGCCAGGAGACTCAAGTTCAATCCCAATTTGCATCAAATAGTGAGACATTTAGTGCGCAATGATGGTGACAAACCCACCAAGGGGGGGGGGGGGTTTCGATCCTGAGCGTCACCCCGGTTTTAGTCCGGCTGTTACTTCAGCGAGTCAACTCGTGTGAAGGCAGCACGGTTTCCGAAGGGAAGCCACCAAGGCCGATGATCCTGCACGGGACCCGATATAACATCGTCAGGCCAGCCTTAGTGGACTGTCGGTTCAAAATGGGCCGACGGAGTGACAATGGGCCACTCATAACGAAAGTCAGCTTCCAAAAAAAAGGTATTGATGGAAATGGTAGAGGAGAATAATATATGGTGATTTGGGGATAAGAATAAAATAGTCATAGAGTTTTAGCCTTTGCTGTGATCGACTTATCCAAAATAGTCAATCACGTTCCAACAAATAAGCATTGTGGGCAAAGACGACTAGAATTTAGCTGACACAAAAAACCTTAGAAAGTACAATATGGTAAAACAAAACCAATCAGATAAAGTTAAAAGTTTTATGGTTATTGTTTAGCTCAATTTCGTATTTTCCGTTGTAAGTGTATACTAAATGAATGTTTTATGTGGTGAACATGTTTTCGGATTTGATCTACACTTGGTTAAACCGAAAGTTTGTTACTTATAATTTATAAAAGTCAAAAAGTATGTTAAAGTAAAGTCACATGAATATTTTACCACTTTTATTAAAGAAGAATGTCCCCTTGCCCTCTTGTCACCATCCCCTTGGGTCATATTCAGTCACATTGTTTCTCAACCTACCCACCACTACCTAAAGTTTGTTACTTTTAGGATATTTATGCTTCAGTACAATAGATACTTGAGAAAATGTTATGTTATTAAGAGAATCCATGACCGAATTAGAGATGAACGTCGGAGCTTTTATTAAAGATAAAGAGAGTAGGGACGTATGGTCCTATTCACTGTAGACCAGATAGGGTAAGCAGGGTGTCCTATTCGTCCATCTAAGGTGGAAAAATACCATCTAGGAAATTTGATATAACTCGTTTTTCCAACAAACATAAAAAGTTGGAAAAATTACAGAATTCGTCCTTTAAGTTTACCTTGTTTTTTAGTGGATACCCTTTCACGTTTTAGTTGCTGAGATTCATCCTTAACGATCTAAAATGTTACACCCACTGTCTTAAGGCACTAACTTGGTTAAGTTTTAACGTTAAATCAGATCACGTGCCTGGCACGTGTGGGTAAATTTAATGAGTTCCTATAGAATCGCTCACTTTCGGTATCAAGGTAATGAATGACGAACCAACACCTTTATTAGTAATACCCCTCTCCGCGAAATACTGAAAAATCTTCACGAAATCAACTTCAAAAATCGACCAAAACTTCTTAATAAATTTAAAGTTAAAGCTATCCGGACCAGGAGCTTCCACACTCAAAAACCGCTTGCTTGATTTCTTTTTCCGAAAAAGGCGCGACCAGATCCAAACCCCCCTCATCCGAAATCTGCTTCAAATCCGAGCATACCAATGATGGCCGAAACCTCATATCTTCTACAAATTTCTTCTTGAAAAATTGATAAACCTCTTTTTTGACCAAAGACGGTTTATATATCCACTCACCATTCACCAACAAACCCGATATAGAATTCGAAGCTCTAGGAGTATTAACCATCCCATGAAAAAAAAACTCGTGTTTTCATCACCTTTTCTTTAGCCCATCGCACCCTCGCTTTTTGGCGTAGATCCTTACTCTTGAATTCTTCTAGCTCCCTTAAACGTTTTTTATTTTCTTCATACACCTATTGCTCAGCTTTTGTGAGATCCCTTTGCTCAATGACCTCGTCCAAATCACAAATCTCTTGCATAATATTCGTTTCTTCTTCCAGCTCATTAATCATATTATTCTTTCTCCAATCCACAATATGTTTCTTTATCCACTTTAGTTTGCTCATAAGCACAGCATCAAGTGCACCTTCCCCTTGAAACAAATTAGCCACTTGCATAACAACCTCATTAAAGCCTTCACGAAGCAACCACGAACTGAAGAATCGAAAAGGCTTGGTTCCGAAATTTCTATACTCAACCTTTAAAACTAACGGGCTGTGATCCGATTTTTCTCTTGCCAAAGCACGATACTCCGCATTAGACCAATTGTTAAAAAAATTCAACGAAACAAATAATCGATCAATCCTGCTACACTTGTTACCGGAAACAAACGTAAATTTGCGTCCTTTCAAGCCATACTCTTGTAAACCAACCATGTCTAAGAAGTCGTTGAAATCATTAGTAGATGAAGCGTTAAACTTGGAATTTCGTCGTTCACCTCTATCCCGGACACAATTAAAATCCCCTCCCACAATCCAATAACCCGAATCTTGCACAATAACCCGCTTTAACTCGTTCCAAATACGTTGCTTATCAACTACCTTTTGAGGAGCATAAACATTAATTAAAGAAACCATCCCCCCGTTTCTTATAATATATAAAAGGATATAAGAGCACCTCCAATACATGATGCATTGGAGGGGAGGTGTCCGAGTTTTTAGTCCATGGAGAATGACTCTTTCGGATCAAGCTGGTGGGAAACACACACAATTTCTTTTCATATAAAAGAAGTGGAGTGTGAGGTAGAGGTTTGAAGTTGAAAAAAAAATGAAACTTTTTGAGGTTGTTTTGAAATCTAATGTGACAACTTAGGTGATGACCGATGATCACAATTTATTAGAGTTAACTACACATATAGTCCTTAAGGTTTATAGAAAGTAACATCTTAGAGTACTAACTTATTTTTTTAACATGTTAAGGGTTTATGGTTTCGGTTTTGTAACAAGTTAGGGTACTAAGACTAACTTCGTTAGTTTTTCTAGTTAAATTTTGATAAAATGACTAAAATGCCCTATAATAACTAGATGAGCTATTCTCTTAATTAACTCTAATTAATTATAAGGGACTTTTTTTGCAATTTATTTAAATGAGAATAATCTATTAATATTATTAAAACTTATAAATTTTAAATTATCAAAATATACTACATTAAATAATTATACTCTATATATTGGATATATAATTTTTTTTTTATAAAACAATACTTTTATCTATACAACCACACGCCGAATGTGCCGAATGTGGTTTATAAAAAATACATGTGCCAAATATGGTTTAGACTAAAGTATTGTGTTATCACTACAAGAAAATGAAGCTATTGCAGCACCACTAAAATGTTGCGTTAGGCCTTGAAAAAGTTACAATATGTCTAATGCAACCTTTTATTGGGGGCTGCATCAGAAGCAGTTACCTTAGACCTAATGCAACCCTTTATAGGCTTAATGCAACCATTTTTTATAGTGTTACATTTGCTACTCTAATGCAACTTTTTTAGTATGTAACTTTTTTATATTCTAATGCAACTTTAATAATACTCAAATGTAACTTTTATAATACTCAAATGCAACTTTGGTTACAAAAGTGTAACCTTTTCTACACTTAAATGCAACCTTTATTATACTCAAATGCAACATTTATTATATTTTAATTACAAATATGCAACATTTTTCTAGTCTTATTGCAACCTTTACTAATTTTATTATAGAAATAGTGCAACCTTTTTTTTAATAGATGCAACTTTTTTTATGAATTTTAATTACAACAAATGCAACACTTTTACACCAAAATGCAACTTTGTAACATAAATCCAATTACAAATAATTAAATTATGCATTAAATCACGATTATAAAAAAACAATAAGAACACAAATATCATCATAATCAAATGATTTACTTAAAATTACTTGTCCAAACTTAAATAACAATAAAGTGTCAATTACAATACTCAAGAGAAATATAAACCTTCTAGTCATCTTGATCTTCAACTTGTAGTTTCATAACCTCCTGCATCATAGGTTCAAAGTTTTTTCGTTGGTTGTCAATAATATCTTCTCGAATAACTTCAAGTTCGGCTTTTTTTCTTTCATGGTCCACGTCAAGCTCGGCTTTTTTCCTTTGATGATCCTCTTCGATCTCTTTGCGCAATTCTAGCAACTGGTTTTTCTCAACTTCAACGTTTGCTTTAAAAGATTCTATCATCCCCTCTGGAACCATGTATGACGTGCAAACACCATCCACTTTTTTTTTATCAATGTATTTGTAACACCTCTACCATAAATTCGACGATGCCCATAGTTTTCTTTGCTCATAACAACTAAATAAGGACCAACTGTAGCGTTGTCATCCTCCTTTGGCTTGTAGTTCTTCATTTGTTCCTTATATATTGTCAACAAAAATTAAGAAAATACTTCAGAAACAATTTTATAATTAAAATCATGCTATGGATAAATATTAAAAATTGGATGTCTATTTTCATGTTTCACGGGAGATTTCATCAAAATTAAATTAATCCTATATGTAATAAGCAAACATGATAGATGAATATTTCCATAAGGTGAACATAGAACATGGATATTTACATAAAGATAAAAGTAGAAAGAACTTACAATTTTCCTTTGCGTGTCATCATATGTATCAACATATACACGCCCTTCCGTCCTTTTACGTGTATCATGTAATAATGACAAGTGATACATGGAACTCCCATTCTGAAATATCTATATGAGTGGGGTATCTGTGTTGGTGTTTACGGCCATGGAGCTAAATTTAAAAGAATGCAGCCTTTTCTGGTTGTCCTACTTGCCCATCAAGGTGTCACCATTTCTCTAACTCTCATTTAATTGTTACATTTTATTTAACTAGTTTTTTTAACTTTAGTTACTTCATAGATGTTTCGATTCTAATATTTGATGTACTGCAATTCACTTAAAACGTCCTTATTTCTAAAAAGAATAACAAAATAATAAAAAAAGTTAAATTGGCATTCAATAGTTGCTGATCGGGTTTTGCACTCTGGGGCTGGGTGGAAATGGGACTGGAGGCTGGTATATCTTACTGTCGAAGAGCAGGCTGAACTGGGTCAGCTCTGCGCCTGCGCAGCAGTTCCGGTTCTGTCCGGCTATTCTGACAGCTGGGTTTGGGGGCTGGGCTGCAATATCAGTTTTTCAGTGGGGGACTTGAGGATGCAGCTGCAGAATTCCAGATTTGTGCAGGCTGCTTTTATCGTTCGGAGGTGTTCATGGGTTCCTAAAAAAGATACCATACTCGCTTGGCGCGCAGAACAGGAAAGGATACCAACTAGGAGTGCACTTCTCAAGAGGAATGTTAAAGTGGGTTCTGAATTATGTCCGTTTTGTGGCGATTATGCGGAGTCTGCAGAGCACTTGTTCGTTTCTTGCGCTTTCTCTCAATCTATTTGGCAGCTAATCGCCCAATGGTGCAAAATCGGTCCGATATACGCGTTCCATTTTAGGGACTTACTTGATCTCCATCAACATATCGGTGGCTCGAAAGATAGGCAAAAGGCGTTTTATGCGATTTCGCTAACTACAATTTGGTGTTTTTGGAAGCATAGGAATGAGGTGATGTTTAATCACAAGGAAGCAAACTTGACAAAGGCGATTGGTGATATCAAAGCTCTTAGCTTGTTTTGGATCAAGGCGAGGGCAAAACTATCCTTGTTAAATTGGAATATGTGGAGCTCGTTTAGTGTATCTAGTATTGGTTGGTGATAATTTTTGTTTTGTGTATTGTTTTTCCTTTGGTGTGTAAGGCGTATGCTAGTTTCCCGCTAGCTTGGTGAATAAATTTTGTTGATCGTTAAAAAAAATAGTTTTTAAATAATTAGTAACTTTTAGTATGTTCATGACTACTACAAGGATCAAGAAACAACCGATCCCACCGATATTGACTACTTAGATTGAGCTTCAACTAATTCAAGTACATGTATAGTTTCAATTAGTATGGCCAGAGGCAACCTAAAGCTCTAAGTTGGGTGGCACAACTACAACATGATCTCATCTTCATTAGTCTGAGTTATGACCGTCACTCCAATTAAACATCTACTTTTGTTTTGCAACTATCATGTTTTAAAAGTGTGTTACATCTGCAAACCATAAATTCGAATATATATCACAAATGAGTGGAACCATCAACCAAATAAATACGCAGCCAACAATTGATAGTTTGCACCGAACCTCGGGCTCGAGCTCGTTTGCTAAACTCGCTTGTTTTAGGCTCGGGCTCGGGCTCGGGCTCAGGCTTGAAAATAAGATAGGCTTTGTCACTGATGCATTTAATCGAACAGGTTAAATGCAAACTGAAGATACAAAGCAAGTGACTTATGAATTAAATCGAATATATATATATATATATATATATCAAAAAAGAGTGGAACCATCAACCAAATAAATACGCAGCCAACAATTGACAGTATATAACCTTGCACGGTGCACCGAACCTCGGCTCGAGCTCGTTTGCTAAACGAGCTTATTTTAGGCTCGGGCTCGGGCTCAAAAATAAGATACAATTTGTCACTGATGCATTAAATGGAACAAGTTATGTGCAAACTGTAGATACAAAGCAAGTGACTTATGCATTAAATCGAACACCTTAAATGCAATTCAATAAAATCAGCCTAGAGACACAAATTAAATGATACACACTCAAAACAAACCAAGCGTATTAGAAGACAAAGACACTAAACTGATGCATTTAATCGAACACCATATGTGCAAGTCAGGCTACACACACAAACTGAATGATTGACAAGCCCAAAAGCATCAAAGCATATTAGAAAAGAAACATACTAAGCAAGAAGAACCATGCGAGACAATGGTAAAAGAAACGAGAAAAGGGAGTGAACAAAGAGAGTTTTAATCCATCTTTATTGATGCACACAAATAAACATATGATGGATACAAGAAACTTACCAATTGATTTGGAGAACTGAAGGAGAATACCAGACTATTGACGGACGGCGATGGGCGATACTGGAAAAAATAATTGACGGTTTACAAACTGATTTGGAGAAAATACAGAGTAGATGAAGAGGGCGGTTTAGGGTTCTAAATATGCTAATCGAGAAGATGTTGGGGGAGTTTATATGACAAATCAGGTTTTAAATTTTTTATTTGGATTAAAGTGCCCCCATTGGGGGGAAATAAATATTAGGAGCAACTTTTAATTTTCATTCGTTAAGAAGCGGGAAAGATATTGATTATATAAAACATTAGAGGGAACTTTAATCTTCAAAACTAATCAAAATAAATGTAATCTAAAAATAATTAAAAAAACATATCGATGTGTGATAAAATTATTAATTTTCTTTTAGTTTCAAAAGTTATATATCTCTTAACCTTTTGTTTTCAATTGCAATTTTTTTGTTATAACAAAATTTAAATATTTTTTTTACCGTTTACAAATCAAAACTTCCTATACTTTTTTCGTATTAATTGAATTTCTCAAGCTAACATTTTTTTCATGTGAAAGTTAACGGGCCTATAAGTATAAATGTTACAACATTGCTCCGTGTATGTTTGGAATTGGATGCAACCTTTTTTTAAAAAAAAGTTGCATTTGAGCTTTAAAAATGCAACATTTATAAATAAGAGTTGCATTTTTGTTTTATACTATGCAACCTTTCAACAAAAAAGCTGCATTTTTAATAAAATTTGCAACTTTTAAATAAAAATGTTGCATTAGATCATCTAATGCAACCTTTATATTCGGTAAAGTTGCATTAGAGTTAAATGCAACTATTTTGAAAAGGTTGCTTTTAAAAAGTTGCATTAAGCCTATTTTCTAGTAGTGTATTGCTATTAAAAAGTACTACTTTATACACTATATTATTAATATTATTTTAATGTAGGTTATTATTAAAAGTGACTAAAATGTTTAGCCACATTAATTATACTAAATTAAATAATTATATACTTTTATTCATTAAAAGGGTTTATTCTTTTATAAAAAAAAAATATTAAAATTATTAAGCAGTATTGTAATGAATAAACAAAACATAAAAATGTTAAATTATAAATGTATACTTACAATATCATTAAAAGTGTTATTGCTCGTGCCACATTAAACATTGTCCACCATTGCCTCTACGACGGTTTAGACATCGACGGTTAATCTCCCATTTCCCTCTTTACTCCTTTTAGCTTCAGTAGTGGTTGATGGATAAAAGTATTGTTTTATAAAAAAATATCTATTAAAATGTATAGCGTATAATTATTTAATTTAGTATTTTTTTTTTTAGATTTAAAATTTTAAGTTTTAATAATGTTAATAGATAATTCTCATTTCAATAAAATGCAAAAGTTATTCTTGTAATAAAATAAAATTAATTACAATAACCGACCCTCTTGCTATTATTGGGCATTTTAGTCATATTATCAAAACTTAACTAAAAAACTAACGGAGTTAGTCTTAGTACCTCAACATGTTACAAAACTAAAACCATAAACCTTTAACATGCTAAAAAAATAAGTTAGTACTCTAAGATGTTACTCTCTATAAACACTATCTGTATAGTTAACTCTAATTTATTATGCATTGTAGGTTCTTTAGTGCTTATAAATTGAGTATGCTTTTAGACCTTGCGGTATACTTTAACCTCCCTTAACTCCATCTTGATGACACATCACCTATTTTTCTTTATTTCGCTCCACCTCAACTCAAGAAAATGATTTAATCACATTAGCTTCATCTAACCATATATTTTTAGTGGTTTTTTGTTTAGAAAAAGAAAATAATTTAATGTAGACTTTTAACATTCAGTTAACATTTAACAAACTCTTTTAACGCCCCTGTAACACAAGGAGAGAGTGGTATGCAATGCAAGTTAACATGTCATGTTACCCTTAACACTCTAGAGGTTAGAGTACACCCATCGCCTTATATGGGTGATTTTTTTTTAACTCTTTTGAACATTTTTATTAACTAGTGACTTCTTATTGGAATTTAATGTTAGAATTTTTTTTCTTTCAATTTTTTTAACTCTTTTAATGTTATAATTTTCGATCCACAAACGGTATTGGCGTAGCTTGTTGCCCGCCTATCTACTATCCTATGTAATGTTCCTTCTAATTGTATGAAAAGTATTAATATTATGATTAAAAAAAAAATTAGACACTTGTTTTGCTGCAAAAAAAAAAATTAAAAAAAAATAGTTATTAGAATAATTAAGTAAGTAAATTATCATTCTTTATGAATTGTAAAATTATCATTCTTCGTATTTTTGTTGCGTTATCCACTCGATGTTGACATTGTTGTGCTCGATGAGTTTTCTTGTTGTGGTCATGTGTTGCCTCTCCGCCACTGATCAATTCGGACCTGGCCATCACAATATTGTGTTATACTTTCTTTAAGTTATGGGTTGCCTGCCCCTACAATCTCTGAATCATGTAAATGTCTGAGATTCACCATATTATCTGGTATATACATGAAGCTTTGAAACTTGTCTTTAACAATGAGTGTTTGAAGGCTCTCAAAACTGGCCTTTGAGAATGAGGAATTACTCTTCTCTGAGGAGAAAGATTGGTAGTTAGGTAACCAAACGGCTAAGTACCTTAGATGAACTAGCATTCTTATCTTGTCAAGGCTATCCATTGGAATATTTAGTAAATACAACACCCTAAGAAGCAAATAAAAAGGAACGGTTGATTGTTTTGAAAGCACAACATAGACCTTGTGCGTGTAGCGAAAACATGTGTATGGAACTTGCACAAAACCTCATAGTCTGTGAACAGGCGGCGTTGCTTCACCATGCTGGATGCAGAATCGGAGAAAGGACTACTGTTTGACATTGGCGTACTCATTTTCTTGAAGAAATTCTCTTCAGAAGCTTTTTTCAAGCATACTTCTCTCAAAAGATCATGCAGACGACATGATTTAATTCCTCCATTAGACCTTTTATCAGCAACAACTAACAGATTTCTGTCTACTAGCTCCATCAAATTACGCTCACCTTCTTCCTCCATGTTTCTTTGACATGATTCTTTTACAAACCCTTCGGCCATCCAAAGCCTGATCAAGGTCATCACTTGGACTTTGCAGTCTTCTGGAAAGCCGCCAACATAGAGAAAGCATTTCTTCAAGTGACAAGGTAGATGGTCATAACTCAAAGCTAGCGTATCCAAGCATCCGTTTGGGTCACCAATAATGTATGAACCCACACGTTCGGCAACTTTCTCCCACGAATCTTTCGTTTTCTCTCCTTTCTCTACAACATTTGGGCAAGTTTTGATTCACTCGTTGCTTCGTGAACAGATTTGCCTATTGACACCAGTAGCTGTAATAACATATTTCGCTTTGAATGTGCTTGAGAAACAGTAATCCATCCACGCATGTCGAAATGATACTGCACAAGAGAATTATTGAATATTTTGGTAGCTAGCTAGAGTAGTCTTACCTAGTTCTCCCGTACCCACAATCGAGACTATCTCTAACTTGTTATCCGTCATCACGTCTTGCCGGTTAACAAGTTGGTTCTGCAACAACTTCCCCTTGTGATTATAAATACTCATGATCTCCTCTCTTATCGATTTTAAGTCGTCCATAACATCGTTAAGGCCCTGAAGAGAGTCATTGAGAGTATTATCAATGAAAACCTGGTACTTGGTAATAAACTGAATACAAATTCTCAAGATATATTCATACATCAGACATTTAAAGATGATCAAATGGATGAACCAAAGATGAGGATTATAGGGCTATGGTATATAACTAAAGTTGCTTATACTATAAGCAAGTGCTTATGTCATCTTACACTAAATATATTGGGCCGAATATTTTGTACAAAATATGTTTAATACCAACTCCATAGCAGATGACCAAATTGCCACATCAAAGACTCTTCACAAAATGGCCTCTTGTAAGCTGTATATACACATAACAAATAAGCACGTTAGCGAACAGAAATCTAAAGATTCACACATCGAAAAGTGGCTAATATTAATGTTCACTCGCTCATAAATTTCCTGAACAGAAATCAGGCCTGCAGCTTTTGGGGATGGTGTTTAGCCGCCAACGACGAGCTCGGTTGGAATGAATAATATCACTGGAACGAATAATCGAAATGAATAAGAAATGGAAATTGCAGCAAGGACTGATAACTTGTTATTAAGAAACACCAAATCATAGAAAGGAGTTGGGAAACATATATAATACAGCAACATGATGGGAAAGCAAACTACAAACTTATTTCCATACCCTCACACCATACACATGACCTGACCTTATTGTTACATTCCCACATGATAATCCTTCAACTTTGCTGGAACTTTTCTGACCCGGGTACTTCTCCTGACCACATTCGGCCCCAATACTTCCACATTCGTTTCCGTCTCTGCTTCGCCCATTGCACTCACAACGTCAGTACAGCTGTATATTTCCTCGAGAAGTCTTGTTTTGGGACCAAGGTTAAGTTTTCCCATGAGAATGCTTAAACCGGACCCTGTTTCTTTTTCATTGTCTTCGTCTTTTGTGTTATCAGAAGCAACCGCCTTGTTCATCATGCCATCCTCTTTATTTTCTTTTTCACTCGTACAACTGATTGCTGCTTCTGTTTCAGCATCGTTTTCTTTACTGACCGGACTGTGATCAGAAGCAATGACTACATTCTTGGTTCCTGCATCTGTTTCAACATCTTCTTTACTTACGGTGCTGTGATCAGAAACAACGGCATTCTTGGTACGCGCATCTTTTGCAGCATCATCTTCTTTACTAGCGCGACTGTCATCAGAAACAACGACGACATTCTTAGTTCCTGCATCTTTTTCAGCGTCATCAGAAGCGACAATTGCATTCATGTTTCCTGCATCTTCTTTAATAGCGCGGCTGTCAACAGAAGCAACGATTGCATTCATGGTTCCTGCATCTTCTTCTTTAGTGACGCAACTGTCATCAGAAACGAAGACGGCATTATTAGTTCCTGCATCTTTTTCAGCGTCGTCTTCTTTACTAACGTGTCTGTCATCAGAAGCAACGATGGCATTCATCGTTCCTGCATCTTCTTCTTTAGTAACGCAACTGTCATCAGAAACGAAGACGGCATTATTAGTTCCTGCATCGTTTTCAGCATAATCTTCTATACAAACGTCTCTGTCATCAGAAGCAACAATGACATTCATGGTTACTGCATCATCTTCTTTAGTGACGCAACCGTCATCAGAAACAATGACGGCATTCTTGGTTTCAGCATATTTTCCAGCATTATCTTCTTTACTAACGCGGCTGTCACCAGAAGCAACGATTGCATTCATGGTTCTTGCATCATCTTCTATAGTGACGCGGCTGTCATCAGAAACAAAGGCAACATTCTTGGTTCCTGCATCTTTTTCAGCGTCATCTTCTTTACTAACGCGGCTGTCATCAGAAGCAACGATCGCATTCATCGTTCCTGCATCTTCTTCTTTATTGACGCAACTGTCATCAGCAACAACGACGACATTCTTGATTCCTGCATCTTTTTCAGCGTCATCTTCTTTACCAATACGTCTGTCATCAGAAGCAACAACTACATTCTTGCTTACAGAATCCTCAGTGGCCATGGTTTTCGATGAAGGATAAGGTTTGATGTGGCATGAATGATTTATAGCAGAGGCAGCTGGCTTTTGGTATAACATCTCATCAACAGTTTCTTTGAACCGATTGTTTGTTGCCATTCCTCAGACTCTTAAGTTTCTTTTCATTTAAATGGTGTTTGAATTGAAGTCTGAAAGAACAGATAACATTTAATTTCATTTAGGTATACATTTAACATTTGACTAAAGTCACTAAAACTTATATTTTGTCAATAGATGATAAAAATAATAAACTACTAAGAGAGTCCATGACTGACCGATCAAAACCTGGGTGAGGTGTGCTTGGCTGTCGGTCATGGTGTACGTGGGCGTGGGCGTCTGCGTCTGGCATGCTTGTGATCCTAATCTTCTTTGATTCAATTTCTTTCGAAACCACACCTAAGCAATGCATTTGGCCTCCTATCGCTTTCCTTTTGAAACCACGCATCGATGAGCTACATCTAGATGTTTAAATAATGTTTGTTGGCTGACTTTCACCTCTTGAAAATATTTTACACCCTATATCCCCAAAGTGTGATTGCGTTAAGGCCACAATATGAACCGCCATGGAAAACTACAAATCTACATGTACACGCCACATTTGATACTCTTGATTTCCTTAGCCTGGACAGTGTGAGCTCACGTCCCAAACACCACCCCACTTCCGCCAAAGAAGGGCGCCAGTGGCGGATCTAGAAATGAATTTCAGTAGTAACGTTTTTCATTTTTTTCATTTTACTAGCAACGTTTTCCAAATTTCGTAAAAAAAAAAAAAACAAAGCAAATTTTCCACCACGCGCGCGAAGTTGAGCAGCAACGGACGCGACACCTAGTTATACACTAGGTCCGCCCCTAGAGGGCCCCATCTTCCCCTCCGCCATCACAATGGCGAGCGACAAAGACTTTTGTGATGGGGGCCATATTGTGTGAGGCCAATCAGATTTTTCTCACCTTTTCTTTTGTTTTTTTCGTTAAAGAGTGCACTATACAATACCATGAATGTTAAAGGGGGCGCCATTGTTGCGCCAAATTTTTTGTTTGGTTAAAACAGTAACAAAATAATGAGTAAATAAGAGAAAAAATTTTATTTAGCATATGACCAAATTGCAACAAATCTTTCAAAACCAAACATCAAAAACTCTTCACATCTGATAATCCTTAAATTTTGCTGGAAGTTTTCTGACCCGTTGACTTCTCCTGAGGCCCAACGCTCCCACATTCTCTACATTCTTCACAGCATCAGTTTTAGGACCAAGGTTAAGTTTTTCCATGCGAATACCTAATTCATTATCGTCATCTTCTGAAGTTACCACCTTCTTCATCATTCCATCTTCGTCATCTTTTTCTTCACTGGCATGATCACTGTTAGCGGACGCAACAACTACTTTGTTGATTTTTGCAGCATCTTCATCTTTAGTTACCATACTGTCATCAGAAGCAGCCACATCCTTCTCCAATGAGTCCAATCCATCACGTTTATCTTTTTCTTCAATGATATGATCACTGTTAGCGGACGCAACAACTACATTGCTGATTATTGTTTCTGTTTCAAGACCGTCTTCTTTACTGATGTCATTATCATCAGAAGCAACAACATCTTCTTCTTT
Organism: Ambrosia x helenae; assembly: GCA_030844895.1. Lineage (NCBI taxonomy): Eukaryota > Viridiplantae > Streptophyta > Magnoliopsida > Asterales > Asteraceae > Ambrosia > Ambrosia x helenae. The sequence continues at coordinate 189,479 of JAUTDX010000255.1, read as the reverse complement.
ACTGACAGTGCTGTGATCCGATGCAATGGCGACACTCTTGACTCCTGTTTCTTTTTCACCTTCTTCTGCATTGATACGATCCGTGTTTTCAGAAGCAGCCACATTGTTTATCATTGCATCTTTATTTTCACTGTCATCAGATGCAACAACTCCAGTCTTGATTACAGAATCTTCTTCTGTTGCCATTTTTTTTTTGTGAAAATTGTGGTTTGATGTGGTATGATTTATAGTAGGTTTGATCTCATGAACGGTTTCTTTGGACCCATTGTTGTCATCTCTCTATGACTCTCGAGTTTCGTTTTATTATTATTATCTATGTTACCTTATTAAGGAGGAGGGATGACTACATTAGTAATTTTCTATGTTTTTTAAGATGGCATATGAAAAGTTTAGTGCTTCACACCCAAAATGTCATGAAATTTTTCCCAATAATACCCTTCTATGCAAAATCCTCTTGTACATCCCCTCTCCTACTTATTATTTATTACATGGAGCAACTTTGGTGAATTCATGTGTGTATGTCACGTATGAAACAAAACGTAAAGTTATTTGGCAAAGTTGTTTGTATCATTTAATAGTATATATCGTTAAGTGGTAGGCGTGACCAAAGTGTTACGTGTGAGGTAGTGTAGTCTTGAGAATAAATGTATTATGGAACTAACCTTACGAGTTGTTGAATGGATTATTACTAGAATCCACCTAAAATCAATTTATTTCAATAATTCATACGGATGTTATTATACTTTAGTTGAGATAAGAATAATTATCTTATGTTGTTACAAGTATTCGTTATTTAATATATCATTTAAATAAAAAGTTTTCGATGAATTTTACGTCTTAATGAATTGATACAATTTGATGTAGTTTTTAGACCCGCCGCAACGCGCGGGTTACCAACTAGTTATTAAATGGTGTTTGAGTTGAAGCAAAATCTGAAATAATAAATAACATTTAATTTCATATTATACAAATTTGTTAAAGGTATGCATGCATACAGATGTAGTTGTCACAAAATATATGTAAATATTCGGTTGTAAAAATCAATAAATGTAAAAGCATTTTTTTTAAGTTACTTTTTATTTAAAATTAACTTCCATTAACAACCGTGACCCCTCAAGACGAGGAGCGCAAAACTACAACTATACAACAATGGCGGACATAGCTAGCAATTAGGGGTAGCACCCCGGCGTAGTGCAATTTTTTTATATTTTTTAAGGGTTTTGTATTACGTTACCCTTGAAAGTATATTATCACTACCCCTCAATTTTTTTAAAATTCAAAACATTCTCAAAGTTTTATTATTGGTCTACCATAAAAAAAGATAGAAGTGCAAAAGTCCATAACCCATTGACCCATTCCATTATTGATTATTAAGATAAAAGCCCATAAGGCTTAAGCCTAGTTAGTTGGTTAAAGGTAGAGGTGCACATATCAGGTTTTTTTTAATACCCGGTTTCGGGTATGGAATCGGGTTTGCGTACAACGGGTATAGGAAATCGGGAATTGAGAGAAACCGAGTAGGGTTCAGTACGGGTATTGAGGAGAAAAATCATACCCCATGTACCGTAGTAGGGTATGATCGGGTTCAGGTATAGTCAGGTACTGGACCCGAGTATGGGTCAAGGTATTAATACCCAGTTTTAAAAAGGCTAGTATAAGGTATAACCGGGTTTGGGTATAGGGTATAACCGGTTTCAAGTTTTTTTTTTACTATAAATCGGGTTCAGTTAATTTCGGGTATGGGTATTGAGCCCAAAATGTATATATTAGGATGCAAAAAGAATAATAAGTTAACAGCTCCATCAATACAGAAAGAGATTATCGATTTTTCCCTTACATTGTATGAAAATGTGGTAACAAAAATTTTGAACGTTACCCCTAGGGCTGTAAACAAACCAAACGTTTAGCGAACAGTTCGTTTTAAACGAACGAACACAAACAAGAAATTATGTTCGTTTAGTTAAACAAACAAACGTGAACAGAGGTCACGTTCATTCATTTATGTTCTTGAACGTTCGGTAACTTGTTCGTTTATGTTTGTTTGTGTTCAATCGTTCATTAGGTTTTTAACCTTTTATTTTTAATTTAAGTACTTCAAATTTATTAGTGGTAGATTATTTAATATATATTAGTGTATCACATATTAATATTACTTTAACTATTTTATATAACTGTTAGTTTAGGTGAATTAAACTAGGATTTCAAGTTTAATATGGTAATTTTATGTTTTTATGAGACATTATGTGGTCAAGATTATGTCAATTATATTTGGGTTATTTAGATTAAGATTAGTATATTTTAGCTAGACAATGTTTCTGATGAAATTTTTGGAATTTAATATGTGTTGGTTTGTGCTCGGTTTTGTTCATTAATGCATGTTTCTGTTCGTTTACGTTCATTTGTTTTTTTTTTCTTTTTTTTTTTTTGCTTTTCCCCGATAACTAAATTTAACAAATAAAGACAAATGAACACGAATACGTTCATTTCCTTAACCAACGAACACGAACAAAAACCTCGTTCGATAATTGTTCATGAACAGTTCGTGAACACGTTATTTCCTTAACAAACAAACACGAACAAAAAATGCTCGTTCGGCAAATGTTCATGAACAGTTCGTGAACATGTTATTTCCTTAACAAACGAACACGAACAAGGTCATGTTTGTGTTCATTTGGTTCGTTTACAGCCCTAGTTACCCCTAAAAGTTTAATTTAGATCCGCCACTGATATACAAAGGGAAGTTAAACCACTCCTTCCAAACAAGGTTCTTATACATCGATCGACTTCTAAACCATAAAAAAGTTAGCGATTTAACTCCGGTCACCACGTCTATAGCCTTTACACTCCGAGCATTGAATATGTTATCGTTTCTAGCCTTCCATATCAACCAACAAGTCACAATGATAATGCCATGAAAGTTCCTCTTCCCCATCTTACTGAGTTTGTTGTTTTGTACAGCAGCATCAGGGGTATGTTTGGCAAAACTAGCTGTAGGCTGGTAGCTGGAAGCTTTTTAAATATATTTTGGTGTTTGTCAGAGTAGCTGTAGCTTTTAATAAAATGAATAAAATGACTAAAATGGACATAATTAAAAGCTTGTAAGGAAAGTTTTTATTTTGTTTTTAAAATAGAATGGGTATTTGTGTCATTTACATATTAAAAGCTTGTAGCTAGTAGAGTTTTTTTCTTAAAAACTAGTAGTAGTAGCTTTTCACTATAGAGTTTTTTCTCTTAACCTAAAAGCTTCCAGCTCTTCAACCAAACAAGGCCTTTTATTAAGTAAGAGCTTTTTCTTAAAAGCTTAAAGCTTAAAGCTCCTAAAAGCTCTTAAAAGCTCCTTGCCAAACATACCCCAGATCTGAAAAATGAAATGCATACAAAGGGTTCGGCCGACACCAATGAGCAATCCCTCCCCATACTTCATTTGCAGACCAACAGCCCGTAAACAAGTGATCGGGGCTGTCGACCCCAAACCTACAAAGGCCACATTGATCATCCTTAATAATGACGCCTCTCCTACCTAATGCGACACGACCGTGGGAATTCTCTCCAACATCGCTCTCCAAACAAAAATGTTGCATTTTGAGGGCACCTAATTTAACCATTTGAATTTAACATTAACCACATAACTTATCTCGCTCAACTTCAGCGCTTTGACGGACTTGACTGAAAAGATTCGTTGATCGTCTGCTGTCCACTCCCACCTGTCTTCTGTTGCTGTTATCTGTTTAGCTGCAAGTGCAGCGTCGAGATGATTCCACTCTGCTGCAGCAGCAGCGGCTGAAAACTCCTGCACAGACCAACTCAACGCCCAACATCCCAACTGACCCATAACCGCCCAGCAATCAGCGACACTGCTGTCCTTGTCCCTCGCAAGCTGGAACAGATTTGGGAATTTATATCAAAGTGGTTCTTCAAATAACCAAGCATCAATCCAAAAGCGCACGTTTTGACCATTGCCCAACTAGACTCCTCTGAAATAATAATTAAGCCCCTTGCCTTTTAACATCATTTTCTCGGCGTTCTTCACAATCGCACCCCAACATCCGCACACATATCTGTTCCACAGAACAGCAGACTAGTTTTTTTTTACTACAATGACACACTTTAATAACTTTAGCCCATAACTTGTCTTGCTCGGTACGAAATCTCCAAACCCACTTCGCTAGAAAAGCTTCATTCGTTAATTCCAATCTAGTAATCCCCAAGCCTCCTTTATTTTTTGGTAACGCCACCCGGTCCCAAGCAACCCAATGAATTTTACTATTGTTTTGGGACCCGTCCCATAAGAATCGCTTCATACGTTGTTCCAAAAGTTGGATGATAGCTTTAGGCGCTTTATAAATGGAGAAATAGTAAACCTGGTCACATAGATATATATAACTAACGCCAAAATTGTGAAAGATCCAACACCAACCCGGTATGAAGATTTTTAGCAGAAGGAGGTTTATAGTTGATATTGAGAGGGAGTGTTAAAATTGTGGCGATATCAACTCGAAGGGTTAAAGTCGAAGGACTAAACGAGTAAAATAATTAAGTTTGTTTAATTATTATTTGAATTATCTAGTATTTATTTATGTTTGATCATTATCTAGTTTGTTTAGATAAGTCTAGTTTAATTCTTTTAGTATTATCTTTCCTAAGTAGAATAGGTTAAGGTTGGTTTATTAAACTAGTATAAATAGGGGTCATGTTTTCTTGTTTTATATAGTGTCTTCAAAAATCAATAAAAAGTTTTGTTCTTGAATATTGACATATTGTCTCTCATTTAACATAAATCTCATACATGAAAGTAGGGATGAGATCGGTACCGTACCTGTACCGAAAATACCCGTACCGAATTTGAACAAAAGTAGGTACCGAGTACCGTACCGAATATATTTTTTTTTGAAATGCATACTTCATTAACAAAACAAACCGGCTATCTCCAAGACGGAGAGAGCCAAACAAAACAACCCATCAAGTTACATCAAAATTACACCATTGAATCCAATCTAACCTATCCTTCTTCGATCGACTATTGTACCAAAGGAAACTAATAGCTTTAACATCCGATAACATTTTAATGACCTTCGCACTCCCTTGGTTGAAAATAATCTCATTCCGGGTCGCCCAAATCTTCCAACAAACAATGATGAAGATACCATATAATATCTCCTTCCTTAACCTTGAAGTATTCACATGATTTGCCATTTCCAAAATATCTTTCACAGAGAATATAAACACCGGGGGATATTGAGCCAATTAGCGACCCCTTGCCACAATCCATGAGAAACCATACACGCCGTAAAAATGTGATCTGTAGTTTCTTCAACCTCTCCACAGAACCGACAAAGCGGGTCAGCAACGAATACATTTCTGCGGGACAAAGCATTAGCCGTGGGGATCCTATCTAAACTCGCTCGCCACATAAAAACATTGCACTTATTAGGAAGCCACTTGCACCATTTAAAAACAAAGTCGTTTTCCCCCACCATCAGCTCCACATAGCCATCTGCGCGCCTCCTTTACCGTGTAAAGAATGTTGGAACTCGAGTTCCATTTCCAAGTGTCTTCGCTAGTTCCCAACTGAGTCGACGCCACCAATCTATGGCATTGAACCAGTTCCGCCGTTTCATTAGAAGAGGATGGGTATCTCTGCCAATCCCAATGAATAATACCCGTGTCCCTGTCTCTACCAACACGATCCGAAACTTTGCACCATTTGTTTCTTTCCAAGCGAAATAGATTCGGACAAATATCTTTCAGCGGCTCATCATTGATCCACGTATCCACCCAAAAACGAATGTCCACACCATTCCCAACCGAACCACGAAACATGTTTAAAAACCGGACCCCTTGAACTTGCGTTTCATAAGCTGCCTTCACCAACTTGCTCCATGGCCCCGAAGATTGTTTGTTCCAAGGGACCATATCCCATCGACGGTTAGAAACATGGAGCGAATCGATTACTCTTCTCCACAAAGCGTCAGTTTCCATCTTATATCTCCACACCCATTTGAATAACATAGCTTTGTTACAATCACCCAATTTATTTAATCCCAAGCCACCTTTTATCTTTGGTTTAGCCACCCTTTCCCATGCCACCCAATGAATCTTCCCAATCTCATCCGTTCCTCCCCAAAGAAAGCGCTTTATAAGACTTTCAAGTTCATTGATAATCGCCACCGGGGCCTTGTATAACGAAAAATAATAGGAGGGAATACTTTCCAAAACAGATTTCACAAGAACCAGACGCCCCCCCATCGACAAAACCCGGGCCTTCCACATAGAAAGACGCTTTTTGAAAACCCGAACCACCGGCTCCCAACTGTTAATACGTGACATATTACCCCCTACAGTAATACCCAAATATTTAAACGGAGCATCCCCACTTCTACACCCAAGCCCCACAGCTTTCGCTTGAACCTCGACAATATCTTTTCCAATGCCAAATAAAGTGGACTTGTGGATATTAATTCTCAAGCCAGAACACAGATGAAAAACACGCAACAATCTTCTAAGCGAATTAAAATTAAATTGAGACCACTCACCCATAACCATGGCGTCATCTGCATACAATAAATGAGATAATAAAGGTCCCGCATTAGGAAGACGGACCCCATCAAACGCACCAATCCTACACGCCCGACGAATAATGCTAGAGAACGCCTCCATAACAATAATGAATAAAAACGGGGAGATAGGATCGCCTTGTCGAATTCCTTTGGTGCATTTAAATTCAAATGTAGGGGAGCCATTCACCAAGACAGAGGACGCAGCCGAGGATAAAATACCAAAAATCCAATTACACCATTTAGAAGGGAATCGCATTTGTTGCATAATACTCATTAGAAATCCCCAATTAACATTATCATAAGCTTTTTCAAAATCAATTTTGAAAAAGAATAACTCTTTCCCCCTCCTTTTTGCCCAAGAGATAACCTCACTAATGATCAAGGGGCCATCCAAAATATACCTTCCAGATAAGAAAGCCGACTGAGTCTCACATGTCACCGACTCCATAACCGTCTTCAATCGATTAGTTAAAACTTTGGAAATCACTTTACTAATAACACCAATCAGATTAATCGGACGATAATCACCTAACCCCACCGGGTTATCCACCTTTGGAACCAAAGTAATGAATGAAGACCCAACACCCCTACTTATCTTTCCTGAATCATAGAAATTCTGGAATATTTTCACAAAATCATCTTCAAATAAAAACCAAAACCTTTTGATGAACCGGAAATTGAAACCATCCGGCCCTGGAGCTTTGTCACTGCCACACTCAAAAACAGCATCTTTAATTTCTTTGCGCGTAAAATGAGCAACCAGCAACTCGGCTTCAACCTCCGAAAGACCCTTCAAGTCATCGCAAATAAGCTGTGGCCGAACAGGAATATCTTCAACAAACTTGTTCCTGAAAAATTTAAAAACTTCACGTTTAACCCATGCTGGTTTAGAAATCCACTTCCCGTCAACAAGAATACCCGGAATATTATTAGACACCCTTCTCTTATTAACCAACCCATGAAAAAAGCTGGAATTTTCATCCCCATCCGTCGCCCATTTCACCCGAGCCTTCTGTCTCAAATCTTTGTGTTTAAAAGCATCTAACTCTTTAATTCTCTTGCTACCCTCACAAATTGTCCACTGTTCGGCCTCCAGGAGATCCCGAATTTCCACCTCTTTATCCAAAACATCCAAATCAGCCTTAACCGCTTGATACTCCTCCTCTTCTTCTTTAATGAACCTGTTCTTCCACTCCACTATGGCATGTCGGACGAATCTCAGCTTGTGTAACAGAAAAATATCCGGATCAGCCATCTCCACGAATCTATCGGCCGCACCCTTCACCATCTCGTCAAAACCAATACGGTCTAGCCATGAGTTATAAAATTTAAACGGTTTGGGACCAGAATTGCGATATTCAACTTTCAAAACCAAAGGGCTGTGATCCGACTTTTCTCTGGCTAAGGCTCGATATTCCGCGTTAGGCCAGTCATTCAAAAAATCCATGGACACAAAAATTCTGTCAATCCTGCTACACTTATTGCCAGAAACATAAGTAAAACTCCGACCTTTCAACCCGAATTCATGTAAATCTGTTCCTTCTAGAAACTCATTAAACTCGTTTGAAGAAGTCACATCGAACTTGGAGTTCTTCCTCTCATTTCTGTCCCGAACACAATTAAAATCTCCACCGACAATCCAATAAAAATTATCACGCTGAATAACACTGGATAATTCATCCCAAACGGCTCTCTTGTCATTCTTTTTTTGAGGAGCATAGACGTTAACCATCCCCACCTGCCTACCGGTACTCTTAATAAAACCATACACCACAAGAAAATTCCTGTGCTTAAGAATCGACGTCTTTTGAAACATTTTATTATCCCACATAAAAACAATACCCCCTGAACGACCTGTAGCATCCACCCAATCCGCCTCAAAAACCCCTCTCCCCCAAAACCTACCCATATCCACGCCATTCATAGAAGCTAACTGTGATTCTTGGAACATCACAAATACCACCTCATTTGCCACTCTAATCTTCGAAATCCAATCCGCTTTATCCACCCCTCCCCCCATACCTCTAATATTAATGGACATTACATTCATTGATCAACCAATTGAAAACTCTCTTCGTTCACAGCGTTCACAAGATTCTCCTCATATTTATCCATATTCTTTACTCCTAGATCTCTAGCGAATAACATCGTATCTTCAACCTCCCTTCTTAACAAAGCTTCCCGGTTCAGTTCCCCCGTGTCCACTCTATCCATATCAACGTCTGACCCACTTGTCACCATATTACCCACTTCAGCATCATTTAAGTCGGGCGTGATAAATGTAACATCCTCCTGGCGCTGCACGGCTTCTCCATCTCCCCTACCCCCATGATCATGATTATTGAAAATAAACCGATCAATGTCGAACATGTCGTTATCTTCCCGAAATCGTTTCTTGGGTCTATCCTTATCCAACGGGGACGACGATCTACGTAGCGCCCCTTTTTTCTTAGAATAGCGTCCCCCCTTCCTTTTACCACTTTTAACACTAGAAGAACCCCCAACAGAATCATCAAACACACCATTAAAGTGTGGTAACTGATTACCATTATCCTCGTTATTTCCAGCAAGAGCCTCCTCTATAATCGTATTACCAGTGTTCCCATCATTATCCCCCACCGTAGGCTTACTAACCGAAATAACTTCCTCTTCTACCTCCGAATCCACTATACATTCAGGAACCCAATCTTCCATGTCTTCTTCCACCTGGACTACAAATGATTTCTCATTCCAAACCACCTTACATGAGCCGGTAATCCGTTCTTTCTTATTAGGAATTATGCCAACAATGCTATACGAAATATCCCCATCATCCGGAAATTGAGCCGGTTGAATAACCTCACCGTAGACACCAGCAATATTATTAAAAACCTCCTCCTCAGCTATGTGAATTGGCAAACCGATAATCTTTATCCATGCGATCCTGTCCACCATAATGGTTTGTCCAACCCATGACTCTACCGTCACCAGATGTTCACTCCATAACTGATCCAACCCCATAAACCTCTCCTTCTCCCCAACATTATCAAAAACAATAAGAACAAACAGTCCTCCCATATACTTAACAAAGCACCGCCCCGTAAACAATTCCCCAACCAGACTTCTAATAGAATTAAGAACAGAATACTTTCTAACCTTTGCGATGACACCAATCTCATAATATTCATGAAAATTTTTACCTTCAGAATGAATGTTCACTTCAGGAGTGGTTTTCTCAATCTTCTTATTAAGGAGTGTATCTCTGAAAGACCTTTGATCTCCCACGTCCGAATGATTATTATCCACCTGCATATCATCTCCCCCTACCTGTTCTTCCACAACACCGTTCCCTTCCTTCTCAAACACTGGCTTCCAAACTTTCTCTCCATGCACCCTACTATCAATACTCTTCCCTTTATCATGCACATCATTCTGACCCCCCACAAACCTCGCCGGGACGATGAATAGTTTATAACTGCCTATCCATACATCCCTTAGATTTTCTTCCAGATCTACCCTATTCCGTGTCACGTTAAACGTAGCGAACCCAAATCTCTTCCCCAACTTATCATATTTCCTTGCTATGTAGACCCCCATCACGTCCCCATACCTCCTCAAAACATCCTTCAAATCAGACGAAGAACATCGCTCTGGCAGATTGGAAACAAAATACTTCACCCCATAACTCGAACCATTAGCCTCTCTAGAATTCTGCGTCGTATTGTACTGGTTCTTCTTCTTAGATGGAACGTTATACCACGTGTTAACCCTATATTTTTCCCTAGCCGCCATGCAGGAAAAAGCAAGAAACCCTATTCGCCAAAATCGCCCTCCAAACCTATGTTGAAAGAAAAATTACCGTACCGAATATATAGGTACGGTACAGGTACGAGTATGGGTATCGGTATCGGTACCGGTATTCCGGTATAGTACCCGTTTGGTATCATTTTGTCTTTTTTTTTTCTTTTTCTTTTTTGAGCATTCGTACGGGTACCAAGTAGGTAAACAATTACAAGTATCAATATTATATGGGTACCAAATAGGTAAACTTGATACGAATACCAAAAATACCATAATACGAAGTAAAACATATAACAAAATTCAATAGTATATAGAATTCGGTACCCGTACCATTTTTACCCGTACCGATACCGTAAATACCGAATACCGAAATCAGTAAAAGTGGATACCAATACCTATACCGAGTACTCAAAATCGGTACGGGTATGGATACCAGTACAGATACGGTATGATTACAGGTATAAGGTATTCCGGAAAAAAATGCTCATCCCTACATGAAAGCATGTATGCAAATTTTATATAGGTTTAGTAACACGCAATGGTCATGATATGAAAATTACTCATTGTTTTTAGATCAAACTATTCTAATAATCCAAAAAGTCACTACTATAGTATAACAATACTTTAATGTCATACCCACTATTTTTAGCATGTCTCATTCACCTTTATTAATTATTCTATATTAGCTCATAGCGAATATCCTATCAAGGGATAATGCAATCCGTTAGTTGACCAATATATAAATGAGTTTACACTTTTACATATTATTTCCTTTTTTTTTTTCACTAAAACTTTGGAATAATATTCTTAATAATAATACTCATCAGTTACTGACCATCAATGCCGTGATATTAGCTGTAAGACTCACATATTCTTTCCTTAAAATACTATGCTGATTTTCTGTCAAGCTGAATTTACTAATCATTACCAAAATTACTTGCCATAAAATACGCATTTCTACTAGTATAAATATTACTGCTTCACATAAATTTTACGTACACCTCTCAATCATAACACACAACTCACTAACTCATCCATGGGTTTGCCAAGTGAAACAACACTAATTCTTTCTCTCATAATTCTTGTCATGTGTTTGTGTCAAACGACGTCACGAACAGTACATGATGCGTACGTATCACAAAAACATGATCTCTGGATGGTTAAATACGCTCGTGTATACAATAATAACGCCGAGAGGGAAATGCGCAACTACATTTTCAACAAAAATGTGGAGTTTATAGATTCATTCAACTCGTTTAGCCATCGGTCTTACAAGTTGGCTATCAATAAATTTACGGACCGGACGACGGACGAGTTCAAGCCCTACTTTACTGGGCATAAGGATACATATGATTTGAAGTCACATGCATCAAGATTGTTTAAATATGAAAGTGTGAATGATGTGCCAGATAGTATGGACTGGAGGGAGAAAGGAGCTGTTACAGAAGTTAAGATTCAAGGCGGATGTGGTAAGTTAATAATATTCAATAACATATATTCCATAGTTTTTTGTATTTAACTTTTAAGGATAAATCATTACAAATATAGTAAAGTTTAATGTTAAGTTTACACAAATATTACTTCACTTGTGTTTTTCAATTTGGAAAACGTTTTTTACAAGTATAACATGTTATTTCTGAGTTGACCACGGCGTATTTGAAAATAATTTTTTTAATTATCTGTTTACAAGTATATGATTTATTTTTTTATATTAAATATATGTTAAAAAAAATAATAAATTCAATATTTTTATTTCCGTTTTTTTATTGAATAGATTAGATTAGGTTTAATCACTTTTAAAATTATTAGCTTTTATTTATTTACCAAGTTAATTTAAAAATAAAGTTTGTATGTATACTTTTTTTTTTTCTTCTCATTCATTTTTACGAAATAATTAATATCCGATGGCCAAGTGGCCTAAGATGTTTATTTTCACTAAAGTGGTGCGTGTTTGAGTCATACAATGTTGGCAATAGGTGGATTTTAATAATAGATTTTAGCGAGTTTATGTTTATATTTTTGTAGGTTGGGAATTTTTTTTTATCATGATGGAAATGTGTTTCGCAAATAACTTTTTTGGTTTATTGTTCCTTATTACTCTATATACTAGATTACATCACATTAGGCAATAGTTAATTTTTATTCTTTGCATTTTGACCACTAATGTTTTTGCTTTCTGTTTTCTCAATTTGACACTTTACCTTTTTACGGTTTGGCCACTAAACAATTAGGCCATTAGCTTATGTACTTTCTTTTCTTTCAATTTGACCACAAAACTTTTAGCTTTTAGGATTCCTCGCACTTTGGCTACTAACTTTCTTACTTTCGCCACTAAACAATTTTACCACTAACTTATGTACTTTTTTTCTTCCAATTTGACCACCAAACTTTTAGCTATTATGATTTCAAACTTTGACCACCAAACTTTTACCTTTTAGAATTTCACCCAACTTTTTTAAAGTTGCATTGTAGCCAGTTCCAGCAACCTTCGCGCAACGCGCGATAGAATAGCGGTGCATATCTCGCGCATCCCGTGCGTAGCATGCACTCTACTAGTTAAAAGTTTGTGACAAATTTTATTATATTTTGGTAATCGGTTTTCTACATATTAATAGGAAGCTGTTGGGCTTTTTCCGCAATTGCTGCTGTGGAAGGAATTACAAAAATTAAAACAGGAAAATTGCTCTCACTCTCTGAGCAACAACTTGTGGATTGTAATCGAAACGATCTTACCGGGGGATGTAATGGAGGCAGTAAGGAAAATAGCTTCGACTACATTGCGAAAAACGGTATAAACACCGGAAATGGTTACCCTTATCAAGAAGCTGATAAAACATGCATCGCGGCTAATGAGGCAGCTTGGGCAGCCACCATTACCGGCTATGAAACAGTACCAGCCAACAATGAAACATTACTGCTAAATGCTGTGTCCCAGCAGCCGGTATCGGTTTCCATCGATGCAAATAGTTATGAATTCAGGTATTACTCAAGTGGTGTTTTCACTGGTCCTTGTGGTACAAATTTAACCCATGATGTTACAATAGTTGGGTATGGAACATACAATGGCATGAAGTATTGGTTAGTGAAGAATTCGTGGGGCGCGGACTGGGGTATGAAAGGATATATAATGATGCAGCGGGATGTGCAAGCCGCAGAAGGAATTTGTGGAATCACTATGCGAGCGTCGTTTCCAACAGCTTGATTGTTTGTTAGTTATGGTAATTAGAGTCAAGAGTTGTTTGGATGCATTATAATTTATAAACAAAGTTTGCTTACAACTTAGTAGTAAGCAAATGAGATGTTCTCAATCGCCTTTCTGAAAACCATCAGTTTTTGTGCGAGAATTAAATTGTTATTCAAGCATTATTATAAGAAACAAACTGTTGCATTCTAGTATCACGTTGCTAATCTTCTTTATTTGTTTTACTTTTAAATATTTAACAATAATGAACTTATTTACTTGAAATTAAGTCCATAGTTACGTAATTTTTTTAATGTATTGACACAATTAACAATATCTTACTAGTTTATTGAAGCAAATAATGAAATGTTAGTGTCGCACGATGTGGCGTTGATTATAATTTACAATGCGACACTTGTTTTATGTTAGTTTATCAATCCTCTCGTAATATATTTTATAGTACTTTTGTTAATTTTCCTTTTTCATAGGATTGTTTTGGTCTATAAATGTCATTAGCATTACATATCACAATCTATACATATAATAAACCAAGGGTTAGGATCAAATACACAAGACATTTTTTCTAGGTACCAATACCGATCGGGATCGGTATTTTCGGTATAATACCGCAAAAATACCGAAAATGAAAAGGTCCAAAACAACCCATTAAACCTGCTGAGCCTGTTGCAACATTTTCTGTATAGTACCTATATCCATATAGATCTTTAAAGTCATTGCTTCCTAAATCACATGGATACCAGTCATCTGTGCCACATGAAGCCACATGATATTATAGCTTAAAAGGGACTAAGCAGTTGACTATGTGTGGGCAAATAAGGTCCCATCCAACATAAGTAGGACTGTAATCAAAGTAAAACCTTCATAATAAAATGATGTCAACATCTAGTATTATTTCAAATAGTATCATGTAGAAGATCATACAAGTAAATCGATGGGATGCTATTTATTGGTCAAACGTTCTTATTGCCAATACCATTTACGTTTCTTTTACCTTTAATTTAGGGCTGTTTGGCAAGTGATGAACTAGTAAGTGCTGAATCAGTAAGATGTCTGAATGGGTAAGAGGCTCTGAACCAGTAAGTGCTGAACCATTAAGAGCTGTTTGGCTGTATCTCTGAATGACTGTGCAGAATGACTATTTTACCCCTCTGAACGATTATGTGCTGAATGAATGTATCTGTTTGGCCAGAGTTCTGAATAGTGTACAGATTGATGAAAATACAAAACGTCATAGAAAATCCAAATTAAACATAAATCCTTTAACATCCATGGAAACATATGAAAATCCAAATACAAAATAACACAACATACGAAATCCAAATATAAATAACACAACTCTGCATACAATTTTAATTTGATGAAACATTTGAAAGCAACTGATTAGCAATCTGGCCACGTAAAGAATTCATATAGTCAATACCTTGTGAACCCCACTCTATGTCATGAACTATCAGGCCATCATTTTCCCCACTTTGCATTTCATGAAACATCGTGTTCTCATCATACTCCATAAATAACTGATCATAAATATTGCATTTCCTTATAAAATTTTGGATGGCGAAACAAGCAATCACTATGTCTCTTTGTATTGGAAAAGAAAAGGGAGCCATTTGCTTTAGGATTGGGAATCTCGCATTTAGAACACCATATGCACGCTCAATGACATTTCTGAGTTGTGCGTGAGCATGATTGAATCTTTCTTCCTTAGTTAACGCACGTTGTCGTCGAAAATCGGCTAACCAATACCTCGTACCACAGTAAGGAGTCATAAATCCACGAGTGTTGGTGTACGCAGCGTCACAAAGGTAATACTTATCTGTATCAATATCAAAACTATCATATAAAAAACAAATAATGTATGAAATGAACATTGAAGAATGGTTAACCACTAGTAACAATCAACATACAACATAAAGAAAACATGTTTCTTTTTCAACATACAACATAACCATTCTACCATACAACATAACAATCAACATACAACATAACAATCAACATACAACATACAACATAACAATCAACATACAACATACAACATAACAATCAACATACAACATAACAATCAACATACAACATACAACATAACAATCAACATACAACATAACAACATAACAAACAAAATTTGAAAAATAAACTAATAAATTCAGAAAAAAAATCTGAAAAATAATAAAAGAAAAAAAATCTGAAAAATAAACAAAATCTAAAAAATAAACAATCCATTACAATAACAAAATAAAACAACCACGTCATAATAATACAAATGAAAATTCGGTTTAAAAAAAAAAAAACGGGATACCAACCTGTTGATGTGGTCTGCTTCAGCAGTGGCCGGGGGAGGAGGTGGGGAGACGGAGGAGGAAGGCTGGAGGAGGAGGGGGAGGGGAGAAGAGAGACGAGAGATGGGTTGTGGTGGTGGGGAGATGATCGACGAGGGCTGTGGCCGGAGGTGGAGGGCCGGCCGGCGGCGAGCAGTGGTGAGCAGAGGGTTGGGGGCGGAGGGTTGGGTGATGAGAGGTGAAAGGGTGTGTAAGGTTTGTTTGTAAAGAGGAGAAGGGGGTAGCTTTGTCTATTTTCTTTTCAGCATGTGGGTGGAGCTGTATGATTCAGACTGTATGATTCAATTAAGAGGTTTGTATTTTTGCAACCAAACAACCAAGCCTCTGTCCGAATAAGAGGCCAGCCTCTTAATGAATCATTAAGAGGGTAAACAAACAGTCCCTTAGTGAATTAATGAAATAAATGGGAATACGAATGATTCATGGTTTATTTGAGGAAATACTATCATTACCTATTTTGATTACTAGTGGGAAACCTGTGCTACGCGGCGGGACCGTGAATATCTATAGCATTCTAATACTAATCATAACTTGATTTTGAGTAAAATTTAAATCGAGATATAGATAAAAATAATCACATTGAAGTTGTATGCTTGGAATTTATAAAACATCGTGTTTTCAAAAGTTATAAAAGGAAAACACGAAATCACCAAAATTAATTAGCATCTTCTAGCCTGAATCGCCATAAACGAATATGTCAGATTAATACAGTGTTAGTTATACTATTCAACATTTATCTATAAACTTTATTTTTAATAAGCATAAAAGCCAAGTTAGGTTTCCAGCTATGGTTTTCTTGTCGAATTGTAAACGGGATGCTGTCTGCCGGTCCCCTACAGAAGTGATATTGTCCATTGGATTGGACCGGTATGAGCCACGGTCCACAATCTAAATTGGGCGCTGCCACACCATCGACTGCCATAGCAGACCATACTTTCCGAGGACCATGGTGACTTGAGGTATGGTCGGAGGTTGTTGTGGTGGATTTCGTCTTGCCGAATTTGAGTCGGAAATCGCAGAGAAATAGAGAGAGAGCCGAGATGTACGAAGGTTGTTTGGTGGTGTTGGTTTTAGGTTTTAAACTTAGTTGTTTCCGATCGGTTACGAATTGCTAATTAAATGGGTTTAACGATGATTCAGTTATAATAATTGTGTTGACTCTGAGTAGTCGGTTACGATGGTGGCCGTTTCATCCATTTTTTTCTTCTTGTCGATATGCAGGAGGGTCTTTGAAGAATTAGCCACATATATATACTTCTTAGTCAATGGATTATTTTGCTCTTTCAATTCAAATAAAAAAAATATAATGTTATAAAGATGAAATGAATTGGTGTTTCAATAATATCATCTTGGTTAAATAGTCACACTATTAATCTAGTATTAATCAATAAAGATTTAATTATTTTATTAAATTTATCTTGCCAATTTAATAAAATTGTAATTTTGCCCGTATAAATAAATATGAAATGACTATATTACCCGTTTAGAATTCATTATATAGTAGCATGAGATAAGTTTATGATTATTGTTTAGCTCACTTTGTATTTGCTGTTGTAACTTTTTTTTAACACTAATTCCTAAATTTTATTGGATGAATATATCAATACTTATATGTGTGTTGTGGAACAATCTTCTTTAACTCAGCTCCTTTCAAAGTCTTGTTGATCCATAACTCAAACCACACATTAGCAATGCATATGCCCTTCACTATCACTATCATGAAATTATACCAACACATTCACAATATACTGCAAGCCAGACTCAGTCATCTTCCTTCCTGTATGGTCCGAATGACCCAGACAACTTCTAGTGATCACTGAATTCTCTTACCGAAAGCACGAATTATCTTGGAATAATAGTCCCAATCAGGATGAGAAGATGTTATAGCCGGATCCCCAATCGGGTGAGCTTTAACGTAACTCTGAACATCTTTAGCTTCTACAAGCCCATCCAAGAACGCTCGTAACTCGCTATTCGGACCTGATCAAAATTTCACTAAGCTTCACATACTCCAACCGCAAAGTTTTCCAAAAACAAGATATAAATTCTATAAAATTACCTAAAATATCATCTTCCGAGTTTTCAGGATCATAATCCCCGGGATAAATGGATGTGTTTGGCTGCGACAAAAACACACATGAATCGTCAATAAAGGTGTTGCCTTTGACACACTCGTGCGCACAGAACTACAGATCAATAAAGAAGCATATAGTGTTACAGGATTTAGAAGGGCCTTCACAGGATAGGTGATCAATAAAGTGTTAGCTGCAGAGTATTCTCCTTCAGACCATGGACCGTATATATACTTTTTCTTCCATATATGTTTAAGTTCTTTCACGAACAGCGGCTTCTTTTGGTTGTCCGGATACGTGAAACATGTCTCGGTGCATTGGTTTTGATCCTAACAAGTATCGTTAAAACATCAAAACCATCTAAAAGATAATAATAATAATAATAATAGACTGTAAACAAGAAAACTGGTTAGATTTGTAATCCAGGTGTTTTTGAACTCACCCAAGTAAACAAAAGCTTGCTTTTGTGTTCTCCCATTACATTGGTCAGAACTCCATCTATGTTATGCCTAAAAAACCATAAATAGTAATACATAAACATAATAGTGAGTATATCCAGTGGCAAAGCTTGACCCGAAACTTCAAAGGGTCGGAAGTCATCTGGGGTCGGAAATCACTAGTTTCGGGGGGTCGAAACCGTATATACCAAAAAATTTCTATACGAATACTATATAATCGGAACTTCTGAGCGAAAATTCGGGGGGTCGGCCGCCCCTTAAGAGCTTCGCCCTTGAGTATATCTATAAACAAACCAAGCATCCAACAAACCGTCCGTGAACCTTTTGGCGGAAAGTTTGTTGATTTTTATTTGTTAAACAAATAAACATGAACAAGAACTTATCTTATATAATTTTTTTTATTTATTTTTTTCAATCTCAACATCGTTCATTCAATTATTCCCCTGCTCATTTTTAACCACATTGTTAATATGTAAAAGGGCAAATTACATAAGGATGGCAGGTAGACGGACAACAAGCTATGCCACCACCCCTTGTTTAGTTAAATAAACGAACACAAAAAAACTTCCCATTTGATCATTTACGTTCTATAAACTATTATTCATTTATTGTACGATTATGTATGTATATTTTGTTAACAAACAAGATGAAAATCCGTTCATTTAAGTACATCGCTCAGTTAAGCTTAAAGGAACAAACACTAAGGCCATACGTAGTGGCTGGAACATTAGCGCCCCACTTCCCTCATTTGATTGGCTGGCACGAATTCGAAGGAAACATTTCAAAATTGAGCGTTAAAAATTTAACGCCTGAGACTTGTTTTGGGATTTTAAGGCCCAAGGGGCGGTGTGGAGGGTCTTAAGGGGCACTAAAATAGGATTTAAGGCCCCATTAACGCCTCACTACACATGATCTAACAAAATAACAAGTAAATATAATAAAATTTCAGATATTGTGTGATACTAACTCCATTGCAGTTGACCAAATCCCCACTTCAAATCTCTCAAAACAAAACTCCAAAAACTCTTGACAGAAAGGCCTCTTGTAAACTGTATATACACATAACATATAATAAACACATTAGTAAACAGAAATCTATTTTTTTCCCACAAAGAAAAGTGGCTAACATAGAAATCAATTTTTTAATTAATAATTTTTTTTAACTTCCAACAAACTCTGTGCACCCATGTAACTCTTAGGCAAAAGGCCTCCTCGAGAGCGTTGGTGACCTGACCTGTCACCAATTCTAGAAAAACCCACCGTCCGAAATACACGTGTACAAATCGGTTAACCGGTTTAAAAACGGTTTTTTTTGTCTGGTTTAAAACCAGATTTTTTAAAACTGAACCGGTTTATATTACAAAAAAACCGGTTTTAGAACCCGACCCGGGAAAAAAACCGCTAAACCGGTTTGAGAAAAACCGGTTTTTGGTCAAATCGGTTTGAAACCGACCCGGTTCGTCGAATTGGCATCGGTTGGTAATTTCGTTGGTCGAATAGGGTTGGAAACCGGTTTGAAAACCGAAGCGGTTTGGGGTAAAAACCGGTTTTTTACTAAAAAAAACCGGTTTACATAGTGTATTTTGAATATTTGATGACCGGTTTGGAGAAAAAACTGGTTTTAAACACGGTCCGAATCGATGTCGGTCGATGGTTGGGGTCAGTGCTAAAAACCGGTTTGAAAACCGGATCGGTTTTTTGCCAAAAAACGGTTTTACCCTCTTAAAAAAAACCCGAACCGGACCGGTTTGTCAAAAAAAACCGGTTTGTCCATCCCTAGTTAGGATCGGTTTTTAAACCGGTTATCATAAAAAAACCGGTTTTAATATTAAAAAATCGTTTTTTTTAATCGGTTTTTAAAAAAACCGGCCTTTTTTAACCGGTTTCGGTTATAATACCGTTTTTTTTAACCTGTTTTTTTTACACCTCTACTCCTTTGGTCATTGTTTCATAGATATATTAAACGACGAAACAGAAGGTAAACAAGCAACAAGCTGCGGTAATTAATGTTCACTCACTCATAAAATTCCCTGAACAGAAATCAGGACTGCGGTTATTAGGAATGGTGTTTGGCCGACGACAATGAGCTCGATAAACAAGAAAGCCACCGACAGGGAGCACTAGAAGCTTCTTTTTGGGACCAAGGTTAAGTTTATCCATGGATATATTATTATTTATATCAATTCCTGTTTCTTTTTCATCTTCTTCTTCTTTACTGATTGGATCAGAATTCTTCATTGATTGAATAGGTAACAATAATGAATAATCCAACCAACGATTCAAAACAACTGTGAAGTAACGAAACATATGCTCTGTTTGACTAGAGACGACTAATGATTTATGTGATTTTAACTTTTTCACTTTTAACCCTCCAAGTAATAAGAAGATCATATTTAGTCCTTATAGTTTCGTAGCTTTTACTAGGCCTCAGTGTTGTAAAAATCGGGATTAATCGGTGATTAATCGCTAGTCGGTAGGTTACTGAGTAATTTTTCATTAATCAGTCCATTAATCGGTAGTCGGCTTAGTCTGGATTAGTCGGACCTAGTTGACCTAATCGGCCCGAGTCGGCCAGCCAAAAATAAACAATTCCAGCAAGATTTTGGCAAAAATATGTGATTCCGACCAACTTCCGGATAAATTCTGGCCAAAACTTGTAAAATTTCAGCAAGTTTCTAATCAAACGATGTATATTCTTGCGATTAGTCATGTATACTTAAAAAAAATGGGTCGATGAAGGGTTAAAACATGTCTATTTAAAATAGTTGCCTATAAAAATGTGTGTGTATATATAAAAAAACTGAAAACTACATATAAAAATCCCAATCCGATTAATCCTAATTAATCGCTAGTCCCCACTCCACCGACCGATTAGCGCCTAACGAGTTCTCCAAGTCTCTTTGGAGAGGTCGGGGAAGCCTTGCGGAGTATTGATCAGTGGTTGTGTGCGCGGTGCATGTCCCTGCATGCTCTCAGCAGGGGGTGTCACCACGAAGATGGAGTCATGAAGTTCTCCCATAATTCCAACAGTGTCGATGATTTCATTTTGGGTATCCCCAAGCCCTGCCCACCGGTATCACAAAATGTTCATAATCCTGAGCCCGATGGGAGGTTGGCTGTTGATATTGGCCTTTTGGAACAACTTTTCGCTTTGCCGTTAGCGACTGTCAAAAGCATTCCATCCTCTTGTCGGATGGCGTTTGCCCAGGCGTTAACTGGGACCTTGCGTAGAGTTGTGGCTACCCCTGGGTCTGTTGAGGCTTGGGTAAAGCTGTTGTTATTGCCTCGTTGCACTCTACATGTGATACGACCATCCTCTAGGCAAGAGCGGCGGTCTGGGAACCGCAAATCATTACAGTGTAGCAGTATTATGAGGGCCTTAGCTATTTGGAAAGACGGCAATGGGATTGAGGAGCTTGCCCTCCCGCTCCTAATGCAATCTGCTGAAGGGCTAGTGAGCAGGCCCAACACCCGGCCTGCCTCTGATAACGGTGGCAATGTCAAGCAATGTCTGCGGAAGGTCGCTGATGGCCATTTCACAGCCGCAGTTAAGGTTCTATGTTCCTCCGGGGTTGCTCCATTTGGGGATTCCACCTTGAAGGCCCTGATTGATAAACACCCCGTCACCGATCCCCCAGCATTGCCTAATGTCTTACCCTCTGAGGGTGCCCTTCAGGTCGACGCGGATTGTGTGTTACGAAATATTAAATCCTTTCCGAAAGGGACGTCATGCGGGAGGGATGGCCTTAGAGCTCAACATATCTTGGATGCACTTTGTGGGCAGGGGTCCTCGCCACCTTCTGATCTGCTCTTGGCTATCACCGACGTGGTTAACATCTGGTTGGGGGGGCTTTGCCCTAAGGGCCTTGCTGAGTTTATTGCATCTGCCCCCTGACTCCGTTACTTAAGCCCGATAATGGGATTAGGCCTATCGCGGTTGGGGGCATTTGGCGAAGGTTAGTCTCTAAAGTAGCTATGCGTAAAGTCGGGAAGGAGATGGCGACATACTTGGGTGATCATCAATTTGGGGTTGGAGTTCCCAATGGGGCTGAGGCCATCCTTCACAGTGCGAACAGATTTCTGAATGCATTTCACGATAAAGGATCCATGGTCATGCTCACGGTCGACTTTTCGAATGCCTTTAACTTAGTTGACAGGACGATTCTTTTGCGGGAGGTGAGCGTTCGCTGCCCATCTATTTACCCTTGGGTTCAATTTCTTTATGCCCAACCTGCTAGGCTTTATGTGGGTGATACTTGTATGGGGGCATCCACCGGGGTCCAGCAGGGGGACCCATTAGGGCCGCTTCTTTTCGCGCTTGTCCTGCACCCATTGGTTCGTCGGCTGGAGGAGTGTTGTTCCCTTCCATTCCATGCTTGGTACCTGGATGATGGTACGATTATGGGAGAGGCCAAGGAAGTGGCTAAGGCTTTTGATATCATCCGAGCTGAGGGACCGAATTTGGGCCTTACGCTTAATATTAAGAAATCTGAAGTTTTTTGGCTATCGTGCGACGGAGCGAAAGAGAGGCATGGTTTATTTCCTAGCGAGATAGGGAGACCAGAGGGAGGTGTTAAGCTCCTAGGAGGGGCCGTCAGTCGGGATGAGGGGTATATTAGCTCTTTGGTCATTAAAAGGGCTAAGAAGGCAACAGAACTAATGCTCTCTCTGCAGAAGTTGAGGGACCCCCAAAGTGAACTTTTGTTGCTTCGTTCATGTATGGGCGTTGCCAAACTGCTGTTTGGCCTTCGGACATGTCCACCGGCCATGGCCAATGAGGCTGTATCCATTTTTGACAAAGGCCTTCGTGAAGCGGCGGAAGATATTGTGGTTTGTGGAGGGGCGTTCTTTGGGGATTTTCAATGGCGGTTAGCGTCTTTGCCGATTCGGTTGGGAGGGCTTGGTCTTTGTTCGGCAGAGGACGTGTCTGCCTATGCTTTTGTGGCCTCTCGGGTGCAGTCCTGGGACCTTCAAGACCACATCTTAAGGAATAGCGGGTTGGTGGGGATGGACTTGGATTATGAGCTTGCCTTGGACAACATTCGCAGCTCTCTCCCGGACTTCGATTTAGGCGGGTTTATGGATAAGGACACCGCCCCCAAAAAACCTCAAAATATTTTGGCGAGTGCTTTTACCGGTAAAACCCTTCAAACCATGGGAGAAAAGTTTTCCATGTCCCCACGCCAGAAAGCTGTGCTTGAATGCCTTAAAGGAGCGCATGCCCAAGATTTTTTGACTGCCCTTCCCATCGATGGGCTTGGACAACACATGTCGGCTGTTGAATATCGGGCTATCCTTAAGTATAGACTCATGATTCCCATGTTCCCAGTTGATGAGCCGTGTCCAATGTGCAAAAAGGCATGTTTAGACAAATTTGGGGAGCATGCCCTTCACTGTAAAGAGCTGCCAGGATTTAAATACAGGCATGACCTGGTCAGGGATGTCTTATGGGACGTCTTACGAAGAGCAGGGATTTCAGCTAGGAAAGAAGCCCCGGTTAATTTTTTGACGGATCCACTTGAGGGGCGGTCCACCCTAAGACCAGCGGATGTCCTTGTGTTCGGGTGGGCACAGGGAAAACACGCGTGCGTTGATCTCACAGGGGTGTCTCCTTTGGTGGGACTGCGGGATTCGGGGTTTGTGGCAGGGCAAGCAGTCTTAAAGGCTGAATCCAAGAAAGTTGACAAACATGAAGCTGCTTGTCTTGAAAACCAACACGTCTTTGTGCCCTTTGCTTTTGACACATTTGGGGGCCTTGCTCCCGATGCAATCCGGTTTTTAGATCGAGTGCAGAAGGTGGTGCAGAGTAACTCTCCTGCGGCCAAGGACACAAGCTTTATATTTAATAGAGTAGGCTTTGCTATTCAAAAAGGGGTTGCGGCGCAGCTTGTTGCCCGTCTACCCGGGCCTTACTTGTAATTCTTGTTGCTTTTAGTATGAAATGAAAGAAGTTGGTATTAAAAAAAAAAAAAAAAAAAAAAAAAAAATATAATAACCAGATTAAGTTAGAAGACTGTTGTTCAAATAACATAAGTTTGCCATTTCAGAATTGGTTATACTTTAAAGTTTTTGATGAAGGATGAGTTTTAATGTGATATGATTTATATTAGAGGCAATTGGCTTTTAGGATTTCAAGGAGATGATATCTATGAGATCTCATGAAAAATGGTGAAGCTTGAGCGGAAATTTTAGGGGTCAGAAGTCACCGCTTACGGGGGTCGAAACCATATATACCAAAAAAAAATTAATAGATACTATATAATCAGAACTTCTGAGCGAAAATTCCGAGAGGTCGATCGCCCCTCCACGCCCTTGCTCATGAATGATTTCTTTGAACTTGCTATATATTTAGCCGCGCGCTTTCGACTCTTGTTTGTCTTTACTAAATTCTGATTTCATTTAACAAACAAAATTAAAGCCAAAAGTTTCATATCCTGAACTTGTGGTACCATACCATGTCTTCATTTAGAAACCAACACACACTAAAAAGAAAGACAATCTGGTAACTTAAAAATAGCAGCAAACACGAAACCGCCTTCTTGATCTGAATGATTCAGTGATCACTGGACTCTTTCTTGCCTAAAGCGCGAATTATCTTAGAATAGTAGTCCCAATCAGCATGAGAAGATGTAATAACTGGATCGCCAATCGGGTGAGCTTTCACATAACTTTGAACATCTTTAGCTTCTGCAAGCCCCTCTAAGAACACCCGTATCTCGCCATTCGGACCTGATCAAAATTCCGCTAAACTTAACATATTTCCACAAAAAAAAAAAAAAAAAAAAAAATCCAAAACCAAGCTATAAATTTACCTAAGACATCATCTTCCTTTTTGTCGGGATCATAATTCGCAGGAGAAATCGAGGTGTTTGGCTGCAAGAAAACGCACGTCAAATTTGGTTACTCAAACATCTACACATACACATAGATATAGCTTATATTGTAAGTATATCATAACAGATATATAGAGCGTAATACAGGATTCAAAAGAGCCTTGACGGGATCAGTGATCAGCAACGTGTTGGACGAAGAGTATTCTCCATCACACCATGGGAGATTAATGCTATACTTTTTGCTCCATAGATGATCAAGTTCTTTCAAGAACACCGGCTTATCTGTATTGTCCAAACACTTGAAATCTGTCTTTGTGCATTGGTTTTGATCCTAACAAGCGTCGTTAAACACATTAAAATCGTCATAATACCAGAAAATGAACAAGAAAACAAGTCCGATTTGTAATGCGGTTGATTTTAAACTCACCCAAGTGAACAGAAGCTTGCTTTTGAGTTCTCCCATTACATTGGTTAGAACTGCACCTATGTTATGCCTGAAAAAAAAAAACATAAATCAAATTTTGTAAATAAAAAATCAAATCGAGATACTAAAATAATGAGTAAAATAAAAAAATCAAATTGAGATACTAACTCCATAGCAGATGACCAAATTCCCACTTCAAACCTCTCAAAACAAAACTTTAGAAACTCATCACAAAACGGCCTCTTGTAAACTGTATACAATATAAAATTTATTCACGTGTTAGCAAATAGTTATGGCGTTAAAAAACTGTTGAAACTAATCTAACCGTCCGAAACCAAAGCAAGCCAGCCAGTTTGGTTGGTTTGACATCCAAACGATTCAATTCGTGTTTAGTTTTTTATGGTTTAGTAGTTTAAAAGATCAATCCAACTTAAAAACTAACCGGCCGTGTTAAACACACTAGCCGTTTAACCTTTATTATAGGCCCCATTTAGGGATGAGCTCGGGACGGTATCGGTACCGAACCGATACCGATCCCGACAATACCGATACATAACTCATAACTCATTACAAATCTAACACATAAATGTGGGTACCTATACCGATACCGAACACCCTCGCTTCGGTATCGGTTCGGTACGGGATAAGTATTTTTTCGGTTCGAGATCGGTTTTCGGGACTGTATGCTCATCCCTAGCCCCATCTATTCACACACCCCACTTGTCTCCCTTAATCCCCCAGCCGTCATCAAACTGTCGAAGTACAAAAGCTGACAAAAAAAAAAAGTTGGCCCCCCGGGAATTGTGTAGGGTTTGGATGGGGTGAAAATAATTTTTGGATGGCGGGTGAAAATAATTTTTGGGGGTTAATTATAACGGCACTTATTATAATCATAAACTATTTTTTTTCATTTTAAAAGTTTCTAAGATAGAGTAACATTTAAATGTAAAAAAAAAAACCGGTTCAAAGTTCAAACAATCAAAACTAAACCGTTTATGGTAACACAAAAAAAAACCGGTTTACCAACTAGTCCGACCCGCCCACACATCTAAGCCGGTCTTTACCAGTAACAGTAGTTTCAAACAGAGTTTATATAACAACTCTTTGAACCGGACCAAAAACACCACAAAATAATCTAATGATTCCCACATAAAAAAATAATAATAAGTAAGCTAATTACTATATATATTAATTATCAACTGTCGGTGAAACAGTTGATAATTAATATTCACATTTTGACCACACCACTAGTTAATATTATGTACTCACTCATAAAATTTCCTGAACAGAAATCAGGCTGGCGGTTTTTAGGGATGGTACTTTGCCGGTAACGAAAAGCTCGGTGAACAAGAAAACCATTTATGGGTAACACCACAAGTTTCTTTTTAAGACCAAGGTTAAGTTTATTCATAATAACACCTAAATCACTTCCTGTTTCTTTTTCATTATCATCATCTTCAGTGTTATCAGAACCCACAACCTTCTTCATCATTGTTGCATCTAATTTATCATTGCTACGACTGTTATGATCAGACACAATGGCATTGTTTATTGTTGCTTCTGTTTCAGCACCTTCTTCTTTAGTGATTGGACTGTGATCGGAAGCAACGACGACGTTTTTGGTTATGGGATATTCGGTTGCCATGGTTTTTTTTTTGTGAAGGATGAGTTTTGGTGTGGTATGAGAACTTATAAACGGTTTCTTTGAAACGACCGTACGTTGCCATCTCTATAGACTCTTGAGTTTCTTTTTATTAAAATAAGGACACAAATGTAATCAAGTTTGCTTGGTGTTCTAATTAAGTCACTCAAACTTTTTTTGTCTCTCTAAAGTCATTTAAGTTTCATTTGTTGTTCTAATACTATGTAATTACCAGGTTATCAGGTCACCTTCTTTTTTTATTTTTATTTTTTCTTTCATTTTAATGCTTACGTGGATATTATTTTTTATTAGGTGAGTTTTATAAAATGAAGATTTAGAAAAAATAATTTTTTTTTAAATTTTACAGGTTTAAAAAATTTATTAAAAAATATTAAAACCTGACACATCATCACTTTAACCTGGAAACCTAATAATTACATAGTATTGGAACAAATATCATAGATATGACTTATATTGTAAGTATATCATCAATAAAGTCTCTAATTTGATACTCGATATACACATAGATATGACTTATATTGTAAGTATATCATAACAGATATATAGAGCGTAATACATGATTCAAAAGAGCCTTCACGGGATCAGTGATCAGCAACGTGTTAGACGAAGAGTATTCTCCATCACACCATGGGAGATTAATGCTATACTTTTTGCTCCATAGATGATCAAGTTCTTTCAAGAACACTGGCTTATCTGTATTGTCCAAACACTTGAAATCTGTCTTTGTGCATTGGTTTTGATCCTAACAAGCGTCGTTAAACACATTAAAATCGTCATAATACCAGAAAATGAACAAGAAAACAAGTCCGATTTGTAATGCGGTTGATTTTAAACTCACCCAAGTGAACAGAAGCTTGCTTTTGAGTTCTCCCATTACATTGGTAAGAACTGCACCTATGTTATGCCTGAAAAAACAAACATAAATCAAATTTAATAACGAGTAAATAAAAAAATCAAATCAAGATACTTAAAAAAAATCAAATAGAGATACTAACTCCATAGCAGATGACCAAATTCCCACTTCAAATCTCTCAAAAACAAAACTTTAGAAACTCATCACAGAACGGCCTCTTGTAAACTGTATAAAATATAAAATATATTCACGTGTTAGCAAATAGAATTTAATTTATGGCGTTAAAAAACCGTTGAAACTAATCTAACCGTCCGAATTCAAAGCAAGCCGCGGCCAGTTTGGTTGGTTTGACATCTAGACGGTTCAGTTCGTGTTTACTTTTTTACAGTTTAGTAGTTTGAAAGATCAATCCAACTTAAAAACTAACCGGCCGTGTTAAACACACTAGCCGTTTAACCTTTATTATAGGCCCCATTTAGGGATGAGCTCGGGACGGTATCGGTACCGAACCGATACCGATCCCGACAATACCGATACATAACTCATTACAAATCTAACACATAAATGTGGGTACCTATACCGATACCGAACACCCTCGCTTCGGTATCGTTTCGATACGGGATAGGTATTTTTTTCGGTTTGGGATCGGTTTTCGGGACCATACGCTCATCCCTAGCCCCATCTATTCACACACCCTACTTGTCTCCCTTAATCCCCCAGCCGTCATCAAACCGTCTCGCTATGGTCATAGTGAGGCGCTTTGAAGTACAAAAGCTGACAAAAAAAAAGTTGGGCCCCCGGGAATTGTGTAGGGTTTGGAGGGGGTGAAAATAATTTTTGGATGGCAGGTGAAAATAATTTTTGGGGGTTAATTATAACGTTACTTATTATAATCATAAACTATTTTTTTTTTTTCATTTTAAAAGTTCCTAAGATAGAAAAAACGGTTTACCAACTAGTCCGACTCGCCCACACATCTAAGCCGGTCTTTTCCAGTAACAGTAATTTCAAACAGAGTTTATCTAACAACTCTTTGAACCGGACCAAAAAACACCACAAAATAATCTAATGATTCCCACATAAAAAAATAATAATAAGTAAGCTAATTACTATATATATTAATTATCAACTGTCGGTGAAACAGTTGATAATTAATATTCACATTTTGACCACACCACTAGTTAATATTATGTACTCACTCATAAAATTTCCTGAACAGAAATCAGGCTGGCGGTTTTTAGGGATGGTACTTTGCCGGTAACGAAAAGCTCGGTGAACAAGAAAACCATTTATGGGTAACACAACAAGTTTCTTTTTAAGACCAAGGTTAAGTTTATTCATAATAACACCTAAATCACTTCCTGTTTCTTTTTCATTATCATCATCTTCAGTGTTATCAGAACCCACAACCTTCTTCATCATTGTTGCATCTAATTTATCATTGCTACGACTGTTATGATCAGACACAATGACATTGTTTGTTGTTGCTTCTGTTTCAGCGCCTTCTTCTTCTTTAGTGATTGGACTGTGATCAGAAGCAACGACGACGTTTTTGGTAATGGGATCTTCGGTTGCCATGTTTTTTTTTTTGTGAAGGATGAGTTTTGGTGTGGTATTATAAACGGTTTCTTTGAAACGACCGTACGTTGCCATCTCTATAGACTCTTGAGTTTCTTTTTATTAAAATAAAATGGTGTTTTGAATTAGGGTAAAATCTTTTTTTTTTTTTACGGTCAATAAAACTTTATTTCAACGCTAGTAACGTACTAGTAAAAACCAAAATACAATATCCGAAACAATAGACCAAAAGGCCCAAACTACCCCATTTTTGTTACATCAAAACAAAACGACACCAAGACCCCCAAGACATGTCCGCCATTCTAGATCGAGTTGTAACCCACAAGAAGCTCATAATCTTGATCTCCTTCACAATTTTCCGAACCGAGATTTCTTTATGGTTTAACACAAGGTCATTTCTCGCGAGCCAAATGCTCCAAAAGGCCGTTAAAACCTTTTTACAAGCTGGCAATCAATAAATTTGCGGACCGGATGAAGGATGAGTTCAAGGCCTACGTTACTGGGACTGATAAAGTTTTTAAACCCAAAGAAACCAAAGTGGGTGAATCAGTGGTGAAAGTAAGCAAAGTGTTTTCTTTGGCTTAGATCTAGATCTACTTTTAAGAAGTTAGGTTGGAAAGATTGGACTACTTTTCCGCTGTATATGTTCGCAGTCAGTGGCGGATCCAGGATTTTTTTGCAGGGGTTCACTTTTTTATACTCCAATTATATACGACCGAACATAAAAAAAATTCGGGTCTGTTTCACGGTTTGGGACTGGCAAAAATCATAACAAATAGCTAATGTAGATGAGGCAGAAATCATAAACTATACCAATAACCACATAAGAAAACCATAGATTCCTATATATAAGGTTGTTAACTCCTTACCACATTGTTTTGTTCTAAACTACAACATGCTAATGTTAGGATGCTATACACAGAGTCACAGGGTGAAATAGACAGCAACAGCTTACACTAGAAGTATTACTTTATACACTATCTTCAACAGAGAATTAAAAATTAAAAAACCCTAAGTTTGTATTAAAAAACAGAATAATAAAAATGAACCTGACGGAATTGAACTTGGGACTTGTAGGTTGTAATGGGAGGTAATTACCTTATTACCACTGGAGCATTTTCTTATTTTGGTTATGGGTTCCTTTCAAATATATTTAGGGGTTCCTACATAATTTTTTATATATAATAACACTAAAAATTTTAAGCCGAACGGGTTCCTAGGAACCCCCTCGATGACACTAGATCCGCCCCTGTTCGCAGTGGTCCTTGCTTTGAAGACCTCTCGCTTGTTTTTAATGAAGTTCACCTTTAAAAAAAAATATAGTATAGATCTATATCTATAATACATTATAAAGGAGGAGTGATGGCCAACATGGTCATTTTCACCTCCGTACAACTTAAGAAGCAACACGTATAACATATTTAAGCAAAAAATTTAAGGGTATTATGGGGATGTTAGTGACAATTAAAACACTTAGAGGGGTAATCTAGACATTTCACCATTACCATCCTTTGCAATATGAAAATTATGTTCCCATCTTGTCCTCTCCTCCCATTTCATCTTCTCCTTCCAGTAACGGAGCTATCAATTGAAGGTGTAATAATGAAACTTCGCCATGAATTACGAATTCAATGCAAAAGCTACTGCCTCCTTATATTCTAACCTACGCCAAACCAAGTAAACGCTATATCCCCAAAACCAAAACCCTTTGTGGTCATCACAATTCACAATTCTCCTTCATCAAATCTCCCATTATTATTATTATTACTATTACTATTATTATTATTATTATTATTATTATTATTATTGTTGTTGTTGTTGTTATTATTATTCAGTTTTATAATAACCAATTGTATGATTGTTCTGGTAATTATGATGTAGATATTGTTGAATTTTGTTAAAGCGTTATGTTACGGGTTCTTCGTTTGATTAGATGATTGTTTTCATAGTTCATTGCTATTTTTGAGTGACTATAATCATGATGTAGGTATTGTTGAATTTTATTGGATTGTTATGTTATCTGATTCTTTTGATTAGAGAATTGTTATGCTATTTAGGAAGTCATGTATAAAATATAAATGTTAAATGTTTTATGTTCTTTTTTCATTTCCTCATGCTCATATGTTATATGTACAATGGTTCTATAGTATACTGAAAATATGTTCTTCTTTAGGTATCAGTGGAAACACAATATTTGTGGCTTTTCTGGAAATACTACCGAAGAACTTTGCCAAAGATGGATTCAGGTATAATTAATGAATCCCTTTTAACTGAAATGCATTTCCAATTGCTAATAATTTTCTATTTTTTTTTTGCTTGAAGTAACTTGAATGAGTGTTACAGAGTTCCAATGGTCCATCACAAAGGCCGCCAAGGAAACTATTATATCATTGTGAGTTTTTTTAGATCTACCCTTTATGTGGATTTTATTCATTGGTGCTTATTATGTTCGGTTCTACTTCACATAGGTTATGGACAAACTAGGCTCGAGTTTATGGGATATATTTTGCTGCTCCCTGTGGAGCTTACATTTGTTGGTCCTTGAAGAATGTTCAGTCTACTACTTGCTTCTTTGTAATCACTATTCTCAAGCTGCCTTCATGCTATTCTAATTGTGGCTTTCTTTCTTTTTTAGTTCTTGTTTTCTTTATGTATGTGCATCGGCAACAACTGAGTTAAGATTACGTGTGTTACTTTATGTGCAATGTCACTTCTTAATTGAGTTTTTGACACCAGGTCTTCGCCCTCGAGACTTCCGGAGTGTGGATCCTTCACTGTGGTTGGCCAACACAATGCCCTCGTTGCTGGTATGGCAAGTCAAATTACTGTTTTGGTATTCTGTTTCTTGCATGTGAAGTCCAAGATTTTTGCAACTCCTTTGTTGGCATTGATCAATGCGCATACCATTCCATAATTTGTGCCTTTGTGGTATAATTCTGATTTGACTCAAATTTATATGGTATCACTAAATTTATTTTAACTATGGATATTATTAGGTAAGTATATTGGTTATGAATAAACTCGGGGAACAAGTCACATGTCCTACAAGCATTAAGATCTGTAATAATAAACAGGGCTAAAAGATTGTAATATCATTTTTTATGTTTGATTTAAGTGATTTTGATATCATTGGTGGTTAGCTGATTAATCTATCAATTATACGCGTGTTCTATTTTTGGTTCACTTGCAATTTGATATCGATTTGATTTATATCAAATTCCTTTGTTAGTTGCATCCGTTTAGGGCATTTTATATACATAAGGTCAGATAAAGTTTCCTTGCACCATTCTCTGATAAAAATCTTTTATCCATAGATAATTTGAAACTGCAAGATAAGTTACAAAAATAATTTAGTTAAGCTTCATTGTGAAATATAGTTTTTCGTGTAAATCAAATTGGTTAAACTGAGTGGTGGCTTCCTGTTTTCTGCTACACATGCCTTTTGTTATTATATCTACTGAAAACTAAACCATCAACTAACTAAACTGCATCCTTATGTTTGAGTATATTGAGAGACTTATGATTGCATTATGTAATAAGCAGAGGCTCAAGAAATATTTCCCATGATTTGTTATTTATAATAAAACGTTGTTTGCTAGCTGTAATGAACAAGTTTTGTTGACACCAGAAGCATAGGCACCTTTACTAACGGTCTAAAGTCTTATACAAATTGTTTGTTTACAGGTTCGTGATAATGCCATACTACTGAATTTAGGCTCACTACGGGCGATTGCAATGCTACAAAAAGTCTTTATTTTAATTACAATCGGTAATTATTAGTATTTACAGATTTTTTTTTCTTTTCTTTTTCACCCCTTTCTATATCATGGGAAACCGAAGTCAGTTTCCAGCTCTCTTTGCGATCGAAAAGGTGAAGTCGGTTTGTGTTATTACCAGAGTACAATGCTGGGACTGGAAGGGACCGCTAACTGGTGTGCAGAAAATAATTGAATTGCAGCAATGTTGCGCCTTAATCGTTGATACCCCTGTGGGTGTTCGGGCTGATACATGGAGTTGGGTCGACAGCCCAAATGGTCGTTAATCAGTCAGTTTGTGCAGAAAATTACTTACTCAGCATGTTGTCCCCTTTTACCCTTTTTATTGGGTAAAAGGTGCTCCACGGAAAATTAGCGTATTCGGTTGGCGAGCAGAACAAAATCGTTTACCGACCCTTAAAGAACTAATGAGAAGGATTTATCATGGCCCGACTACTTGTAAACTATGTGGAGAAGGCGAGGAAGATGCGGATCATTTACTCTTGCTACGTGGCGTCCGTGTTGTGGCAAAAAGTTAGTTCGTGGTGCAAAGTCCCCCGTTATATGCACACATTGTGAGAAAAAAAAAATCATGGGAAACCACTAGGTATTTCTCCATCCACTTATCGTCATTGCAATGATAATTTCCCTTTTCCAATTTTTGAAGTTCAATTCTATTGGTATGTTTGATAGGAAAATAGGCCAAGCTATATAATTATGTCTAGCGAATAGGTATGATTTTATTCATTTTTTGAACTTCACTACAAGAGCTTCTTTGTCTTTAGAGGACTTTCCAGTTTATGCTAAATATCAATTCTGGCTCCATCAACATTCTCTGTCTTTTTTGTAATCCCAGGCTTAAAATATAAAAAAATAAAATAGTACCCCCTTTGTCCAGAACACAAATTGACCCTTCAATTCTTCAGGTTCATTTAGTTAGTATTATCAATTAATTATTATGAAAAACTTGAATTTGAAAAGAAAAAAAAAATATAAGTAGCAGGTTTCATGTGTAAAAACAGGAAACTTTCAATTTTGAGACAAAAAATTAGACTTTTGTTTTAGTACTGGGAGTACAATATTTGGATCCATGTGTCCTTAGAGATGTTATTATTTTGTCTTTTTAATCTAAACTTAGGTGAAGCCAGGTTGGTTGTATTTTTAAAAAAGTTGACTGATGGTGTGGTTCAACATTAGTTTCGTATTCACTAACAGATTAATTTAAAATAAAAATAAGGTAAATTAAGTTTGCTTGGCATTCAGCCAATTTTTGACCCATTTAAACAATTTTTCTTTAGCTAAATATTAACATCTAATAGCCTAAAATATTTTAAAACCACTGTTGGATACCTTAACTATTGGTATGCCGTGTACAAAAATTTAATCAATGAGTAGAGTTTTCTATTAGATGTTCTATGTAGTTAAATGATTAGGTTTCGTAGTAATGGTCATATCACACTAGGCATTTGTTTTATGTATTTGAGATCAGGGAACTAATTAATGGGCCTGATGATGGCATGAAATGCCCTGTCCTTAATGGTGTACAATATGATTATAGTTAGCCTTTTGAGAATTTGCTTTGGCTTTAATGTCTGTGTCTTTTCTTTTCTTCCTCATCTACTAGAACTATCAAATCTGTCAATAGTGTTCGATTAGGCAACTTTCTTTTATTTCAAGACATGTGAGTAGCATAAATAAAATGGATCCTCTTAACAAATGGTTGTGATGATCGTTGTTTCGTGGGCCATTTAATGCTTGTGACACAACTGATAAGTGGCTTCTCAAGGAGAATATGCCACGTCCATGGCGTCAACTTGTAGAATTTGTATTACAAAATATTTCATTCTTGGTTCATTATTCAATGATCCTTACACTGGATGTGAGTACATCATATGGTGTGATACTGTGATCCAATAATATCTTTTCAATCATATATTCATTTTAAATGTCTATATTGTGTTTGTCTTGTGCTTATGTACATGGATTAGAGGTCTGGTATGTGCTTATTATATCTATTTATTTAAAGTACTCCCCCTAGCTCTTATCTCTTTTTGTTCATTTATTATTCTTATTTGAAACAATTGGATCCTCCTCCCTTGTGGTTCATAATATGAATAGGCATCATAATTGAATCTCTTGTTAGCTGGGACACCCGCTACAACACGCGGGCACTTCCACTAGTTATCTTATTAAGGAGGAGTTATGGCTAATATAGTAATTTTGTACACCATTCAACTATTACAACAACATGTACAAGTGAATCAAGCTTATATAATGAGGGTATAATTGGAACTTTTTGTACAATTAAGACACTTAGAAGGATAGTAATGTAATTTCATCTTTGATTTTTAGTTAAAACTTAAAATTTCATTCCTTTGCTACCCCTCCCCCCTTCACCTTCTAAATCTATTTCAGTTTCATACGATTAATTAATGGGGCAATGACATTCTCGTTATAATTCGCTGTAACCCAAAGGTCTCCATATTGATGTTGCTTATTTGTCTAGACACTCAAACTGTAAAGTCATTTTTAGATCCCAAAACATAAGATTCATGTACGATTGTACTTTTATCATGATGTCTTCGTAAACATCACAAATTTACTCTACAAGTTGTGTGAAATCATTACTATTGTTTTGGTTTTTCCTCAGGTTATGGATAACAAGAATAAATTTCTTGATATAACTGATTCCATGTAGTTCTTCTTCACTTAATGTCGTGCATGTATGTTTGTTTATTTTTCCTGTTTACAAGTAAAATAGTGTCCACATGAAATAAAAGAGTTGCATGAATTTTTAGGTGGTTCATGTACCTGTGTAGATAAAGGGGTTGTCTTTTGAAAGAGAATAATAGCCAAAAACAAATGATACCAGATATCAGTAACTTCTTCGGATCTTGATTGTTACTGTAGTATATATTTATGAGTTTCAAAATTTTATAACCGCTATTTATGACTTACACCTTATATTGTTGAATGTGCATACATCATGTCACCATAACAAATCATCCACAAACACCATACACGTACAGACAAGCCCAACAACAGTTACGAGACGATAAAACAAACACACCCGCAGCAATGCGCGGGCATTCCCACTAGTATATTATAACAACAAGAGTTAAATATATAAGCAGTCGTGCTCTAACTTCCGAAAATATTACAACATAATATATCTATATAAGCAGAACAATTGTGAGATACAAACGGTATCTAGAATAAGAACTTACCTTCTTCTCACCGTGCGAGTATCTCACAATTGTTCTGAAAACTTAAAAAAAAAATAAAAAAATCTGACGATCTCAACCAATGATAATCTTCAATTCTTAGAAGCTCAATTTCTATTTCCCCAAAAGTTCCAGTTACATGATCCGTTTAGCATACTGACATTCCCGGTGTGGATTTTATAGGAACAGCAGCCAACTCCTAAAAGTAAAGCCACGACAGTAAGCACAACCCAGATGACCTTATAAATGTAATTTGCCGTACTCGAGTTTTTTGAACTTTCATTGTCTTCTTTTGTGTTCTTGCTGTCAGAATAACACACAAATTTATTTATTTTAGTTAATAAATATAACATCTAAAAGATTTATTAAATACACAACCCACTTTGACTTAATTACATATAAAGGGTGACGTGTTATTATTAGCGAAGATAACTATGTGTAGTGGTAGAGTGAAAGGGCATTAAAGGGCAATTTCGCAATCCAAACACCTCCCCCTCGTAGTTATTTGGGCGCTAATCATTTAGGCGTGAAATATTTCCCGCAAAATTCTCCATTTCATCCATCCAATCCCATTCACCCACATGTGACATGCTCTCCGCCCTTTTGTCCAATCAAAACCACCCACCATAATTTATTTTTTTTCTTTTTTTTTAATTCAATTTTAATCTACCTATATATACTAATAAAAGAAAACACATGAGTGACCTACATGCCCACTTGTCAAAAAAATGCCCAAGTGAGGGGCTTGAAAATTTTGTACCGCTACACATGGTCTTACCCTGGAGTGGCGCAGAAGGTTATTTGGTAGCTGGTAACGCCTGTGCAGGAAAAGATAGAGTTTGTATCACCATAGCGACAAGTCGTAGTGCGGGGACAAACGGTCTTGAACACCTGTGAGGAACACGATTGTTTACATGCTACCACTTCTCCGTCAGAATTCACGACCTTTAATCCCGACGAACAACTCTTATTCAAGTCCTCCATACATCCTGCAGAAGTACAGTTTTCTCCAGAACCACCGCTTGGCGTAACCAATATAGGGAGGTTAAATCCATCAACTAAACTTACATCGAAGAAATCCATCCCACCATCTCCAAGAATAAACTCAGACAATGTAGCAGGTGGAGCCCCACCAGCACCAGCGCATTCAACCTTGCCAGATCCACAATCACCCGTTTGACAGGTGAATTTACCAACCGAATCCTGAGAACAGTGCGTTCGTCCCCAAACCCGCCCTTTCCATGATGGCGTTGCCGTTAGCTCCTTTGATTCACCTGTACGATGACCAAAAACCAGTCGATTAGTTGATTTTCATTTGATAATTAAAATTTAAAAGTTGTTGGTGAACCCGATCCAGATCCAGATGGAGATGCTAAGTAGTTGGGGTTTTCGCTCAAGCGGTGTGGCAAATTGTTTCGCAGTGGTGCAAAGTTGGTAATATCATGGTTTAAAAAA
Organism: Ambrosia x helenae; assembly: GCA_030844895.1. Lineage (NCBI taxonomy): Eukaryota > Viridiplantae > Streptophyta > Magnoliopsida > Asterales > Asteraceae > Ambrosia > Ambrosia x helenae. Next base: position 151,289 of record JAUTDX010000255.1, on the reverse strand, counting down.
ACGGGTGAAGCTTACGCCTCGAGGTGCGCCTCAAGGCGATTCTATAAGAAAACGAATTTGAGGCGGCGCCTCAGGGTGTTATTTTGTTCGTGCGCCTCATATAGCTGAGGCGGTAACAAAAATTGCGCCTCAGGTGCGCCTCAGGGGTTTTTGATGTTTATTTTTAATATTTTGGACTTTTTGTATCAATTTCAAGCATTCCATGTCTTTTTAGTGTGTGTTTTTGATGAATATGAGGATGGAATCAGTTAGTATTTAATGAAGAGTTCGATGGGTGATGGGGCGACAACTAGATTATGGTTAGACAACTGGGTCGGGGACAACTGCTTAAAGGAAAAATTTTTAAGTTTGTTTCAGTTGGAAAGGTATAAATCCTGCTTTGTTAAAGACAGAATTAGATGGACAGATACGGGTCAGCAGCTGTGTTGGGATTGGAATGCTAAACTAGAGACACAGACTCAGCTGCAAGAGCTGCAGCAGATTGAAGCAACTGTGCAACAGTTAGCTGAGCGATTGAGGTCTGATTCGTGTAGCTGGGAAGGCGCAAAAGATGGAATGTTCTCTGTTGCTGCGGTTAGATTGTTTATGTGTGTCATGTCATTTCTATTTTGTTATTGCTTTGTTTTAGGATTAGAAGATAACTAATTACTGACAATTAACCATTTAAAAAAAAACATGTCACATACAGATAGATACAGATTCAAATGCTATTATAAAAATAATAATAATAAAAACTTATTGCTAAAGTTTTAGTATATAAAATAGGTTACAGTTTGATGCAATTATCCGTTTCAAATATAGAACTCTTGAATGTTCTGAATACAAATCAAAACTCATTTAATCAAAACCAAACCTTTCACAATGATGAATGAGTTTAATTTATATTATTTATTTAAACTTTTGTAAACCTATTTTAGTGCATGTAATAAGAATGTTAATGTTAACTATCAACGCATATGATCGAATCCTATAGGGCTAAATCACAAAGGCTAGATTCCCCGCCGCAACGCGCGGGGGCGCAATCTAGTTTGTATATATTATATATGTATTATTGAAGAGTGGGGTGAATAGTGTTTTTTTAATCCGCATGAATGACATATATACAGATTGTTTTCATATTGATAAACGAATTTCATAAGTGTTGCAGTGGTTTGTTGTCTGCTTGGCTTGATGTGGCACCCGGGTTCGATTCTCCCTTCTCAATTTTTTTAAGTGCTTTAGTGCATTCCACGTCTTAAGCATGCAATAGTGACCTGTGTATTTGTCATTACCTGGATTATAAAATGCTTCCATTGTTTTTTATTGCATGGTTCCATCTCTTTGTTCCATTTCTTTAGCAATGCAAAACAAGGGCATTGTTTGTAAGTTTTTCCCAGATTACTTTCGTTTTTGTTAATTTCGTGTTCATATGAAGTGGTTTTAAGCTTTGTACATTCCGGTTTGTAACTTTCTCCAGATTATTTGTTAATAATATGATGTTTGTTTATCTTCTTTGTGTTTATTTTTAAGTTTGTCTCTGCTGAATTTTTGTTTGTTCTTTCTGTTTTTACTTAATGTTTTGCTCTTTCTTTTTCTTTGGATTGCTTCTTTTGGATTAATGTTGCATGTTGGTTGGAGTTGTTATGCTGAATTTGGATTTGTAAATCATTAGTGTAATGTTTTGCTTCATGTGGTGTATGATTGTGTTTTGGATTTATACATAGGTTTTGTTTTGTAAGTTTTTTCAGCGCCTAAACGTCTAAGCGACTATGCGCCTGTGCGATTAAACGCCTATGTGTTTAAGCGAGTAGGTGATTAAGTGAATGAAGCGCCTAAACGCTTAGTCGCCTAAGAAAAAGCATACACCTTAGCGCATAAACGCCTAAGCGAATAAGCGAATAAACGCCTATGCGTCTAAGCGAGTAGGTGCCTAAGTAAATCAAGCGCCTCTATTTGCAACAGTTTTGAAGTTTTTAATTCGACCCGCTTGAGAATTAGATAAACTATCTATTTAGGTTGAGTATATGTTATTGAGGATTTTACTATTTAATAATTGGCACATTGGCATTTTAGCTAAAACTTTTTATTAGGTCCATTTAAGAATTAAGATGAAGTATCTGTTTAGCTTGGAAACATTTTGTTGATAACGTGTTTTGTGAGAATTAATACTTTGTTATTTAACTTGTATAATTTTTACAAAGATTTGTTTCTTATTGTGTTTCATTTTAGCATAATATAAAGTTACAGCCTTGCTGTGTGTGTGGTTTGTTATAATGTGCTAGCTGGTACACAAACAAGTATCAGTATTCTATGATGACTGCCCAAATCAGCTGTTGCTAGACATTGTATTACCCTAACACAGATTACTAAACACATTTAAGGTATACCTTACATGTGTTATGCAGGTCTTCTAAGCTATGGATTTGGGTTTAGACATGTTTAAGTTGTTGACTTTGTAGTTAGAGATGGATTAAAGTTTATAAAGAAGGTTGTGTGGTAGGTGATTCATGCGTTGACTGAGAGAACAGTTACGTGTACTTAAGTTGAAATAATAATAATAGTAATAGTAATAGTAATAGTAATAGTAATAATAATAATAATAATAATAATAATAATAATAATAATGTGGATGTGAATGTGATGGTCCAATCGGTTTCATTAATATGTGGTTGTAAGGATTGATTTAGTTTCATCAGTTTTTTTTAGCGATTGGCGCGTACGCGCCTGGGCGAATCACACACCTTAGCGCCTAAACGCCTAAACAAGTAAGCGCCTATGTGACTAAACGCCTAGGCGCCTAAATGCTTAGTCGCCTAAGCAAATCATACACCTTAACGTCTAAACGCCTAAGCAAATAAGCGACTAAACGCCTATGCGTCTAAGCGAGTAGATGCCTAAGTAAATCAAGCACCTAAGCGCCTCTATTTGCAACAGTTTTGCATCGTATGCTGTTAATCCTGTGTTCTGCAGCTCTTCTAAGCTTAATTGGTTGATGGGTTTGGGTTTAGACATGTTTAAGTTGTTGAGTTTGTAGTTAGAGACGGATTAAAGTTTATAAAGAAGGTTGTGTGGTAGGTGATTCATGCAGTGACTGAGAGAACAGTTAAGATATATCAGAGATCTAAACCAAGAATTTGTAGAGGGTTTAAGGTTTTGACCAAGAAGAAAGTCAACATTAAATTGCTAACAAAACACATAAAACAGTGACATTAATTTACCAAGAAATCATTGGAGTTGTGTGAGGAATACAAATCATAAGAATGTTGGTCATCAGGTGGGAAATTCTGAAAGTGATGGAACATTGGACAGTCTTTTGCATACACAATTGTTTCTTTGACCCAAAAAAGTCAAAATATCTGTTATTTTATTGAAAAGTTTTAAGCTAAAGGATCATACCACTCCAAAGCACAAACTGAATGAAATTAGTCATTGGATTACACCTTAATGTTATTCCTTTCTGTAATGCGTTTAGGTGTTTGATTGCATAGTCGTTGAATTAGTCAACCATTGTTAGCGTAGTTGTAAAGATGATAAACAAAGGTTAATGTGTATAAACGCCTAAGCGATGCAACAATTCTGATTGTATGGCTGTGCAGCTGTGTTCAGACAACACAATATATAGGCGTTTGATTTGTAGAGGCTGCAAACGGTTTGTTTATAAAGCGAATTGAATAGTATTATATATGTATTGTTGTACTGCATTAAAAGCGAGTCTGTGTTTGTTAGTATTATAAGAATGTGCAGTGTAGTCGCTGAATTAGACAACACAATATATAAATGCCTAAGCGATACCACAATTATGATTGTATGGCATGGCTGAATCAGACAACACAATATAAATGCCTAAGCGATACAACAATTAAAAAAGAGGCTGTGTTTGTTAGTATTATAAGGTGTTGCTTTTATAAAACGAATTGATGAGAAGTCTATTAACATGTGTTCTGTTTTTACTTTTTATTATGTAGCTTTCTACAGGATTGTTTCGGGTTTGTCTTAATTTTTTTTTATTGCTTTGCTGTTTCTTTAGTGGTTTTTTTTTTGTTTTTTTTTGTTTTTTGTGGTTGTTATATACCATGCCGCCAAGAAAGCGGAAGCAAGTGGCAGAAACCAGTTCTAGCGGTCAGGTGCCATTGCCGCCAACAAAGCGAAAGCAGGTGGCAGAAACCAGTTCTAGCGGTCAGGCGCCATTGCCGCCAACAAAGCGAAAGCAGGTGGCTGAAGCCAGTTCTAGCGGTCAGGCACCACCACAAAGAATGGTTAGTCATGGTATACAAACAAAGGCGCAGCAGTCAAAACGAGCAGCAATGCTAAGAGCTGCATCAGTTAGGCGTGTGGCTGAATTTTTTTTTTTTTTTTGGTTTTCATTTGGTTTAGTTTGTTTTTTGGATGTGCATTCTATAACATGACTAAGGCCAGCCAGGGTGGTCCGTGATGACCACCCCGTGATGGCGCGATGGCCGCGAAACACCGCCCCCACAACTGTATCACGGCCGCGATTGGAAATTCTCGTTTATAATAAAAGAAAGATGAAAAAATTAATAAAAAAGAAATATAGAGATAGAACTGAGGAACTCTAATAAAGGTACGGGATATCAATGATCAATCTCAATCTGACATATATTATTAATAGTATAAAAAAACATATATATTATAAATAAATTATATCGGTATTTTTGTCGGTAATCTACATATATATACCATGCCCGAATCCAATAAAAATATAATTTTAAACCCAAACCCGTACCCGACCCGTCAAACAGTTTTCCGTTATCTTTTTGGGCTTTTAAGTAGCAATTTAATGCAACGAATAGCTATAGAAAATTAGAAAGAAGATTTTAACCTCTTTGAAGAGCAAAGCCCGTTGTTTCAAGATGTTGAATTCCAATATTAGATTCTAGAGCAGGCCAAATGATTCCCTCGCATTGATTTACAATATTGAGTATCAACAGACCTGCAAAGTATTTAAAAAAAATAAAAATAAATTACAATTACATAAAAAAGAAAAAAAAAAACAATTTTTGAAATGAAAACAATACCTTGGATTGTTGATATTGAAATTCCAATTGTCACGAAGCAGATCAAAAGAAAACGATTCACCATTTATAAGATGTAATAATCAGAAAATAAGTTCGGCGGCGCTAAAAGAAAAACCTTGATAGAAAATACTTGTGATTAATAGAAACCTACATAGAAAATGGTTTAATGAACATAGCCTGGGTTTAATTTTTTTTTTTTGAACATAGCCGAGTTTAATTAGGGCATCAGGGGTTGTTTTTTATTTGTTACTAGATTTTATCCCGGGAGCGTCCCGGGTTGAAAGATCTAATATAACATAATAAAATATATTATTATTATTTTAAACAAATCTCTGCCATAAGTTATCATATTCAAATATAAAAAAAACGAATCTCTGCGCCGGGGTATAAATCTAGTGTCATTACAAATGAATTCAGAAGTTCGTAATCAATCATTCTAAAAAGAATTAACATGAAATAAGAAAAAAAGTATATTATTGAAATATCGAACGCATTAGTCTAAGGGTTATGTGATGCGTTAAAAAATTCATGGGTATATGATCGGGTTTGTAGTTCGAGTATTTGGGTATGTTGTTTCGGGTAATCGGGTTGGGTATCACCTAATCCAAGACCCGGGCCAAACCAACAATTTTTTTTAAACTAATCCCAAACCCGACACAATACCTGTCGGGTTACAAAAAATAGTCATTTTTTTCTCCGATTTTTATATAGCACTATGGTACTTGTTGGAAAGATAATAAAACGCTCGTTAATTTGGTGTAAATTTTTTCTTTAAAAAATCTCGTATATAAAAGATATTAACGTTTAAAAGTTATGGGAGGAAACACGAAAGATAAAATAATAAAGTTTTAATATTTAGATTTAGTAGATTAGGTATTTAATAGATTAGGTTAAATCATATTTATTTCTTTTTTTTAATTGGTTTAGAGTTGCCACATCACATCCTATGTGACATCTCTCAAAGGAGAGATTGCATAGAAGTATGACATGTAGGATTAATCCCTTTGCAATATATATATATATATAGATACTAAATGCTAACAGTCGGTGGAACACCGGCTTCTTCGTTTTCCGGCTTTCCGCCAGTTTTGGCCCTCTATTTCGTCTTTTTGTGGTTTTATTTTTTCCATTTACACCCTTTGTAGTTTAGTGTTTTCTCATTTAACACAGTTTGTTTTACGCTTTTGCACGCGTTTGCTCTTAGTTCGCTTAGTACTTAACACGGTTTTACGATTCATTTTCCCTCTGTGTTTTCACGTTATATGCTTCACTTGGTGTTAATAGTTTGTGTTTTCGCTTTACGCTTTTTCCTGGTTTTTTTCGCTGTTTCATTGCTACGTAGCACGGTTTTACGCTTCCATCCTACAACGCTTGTGGCACGGTTTTACGGCCACCGCCCCGCAACGCGAGGCGCGCTTAAAGACTAGTTTATCCTGTATTGGTTCAAATAACATAAGTTTGCCATTTCAGAATTGGTTATACTTTAAAGTTTAGAGGCAATTGGCTTTTGGGATTTCAAGGAGATGATATGTATGAGATCTCATGAACAATGACGAAGCTTGAGCGGAAATTTTAAGGGGTCGGAAGTCACTGCTTACGGGGGCCAAAACCGTATATACTAAAAAAATTCTATATGGATACTATATAATCGGAACTTCTGAGCGAAAATTCCGGGGGTCGGTCGCTCCTCCCCGCTTTCGAATCTTGTTTGTCTTTACTAAATTCTGATTACATTTAACAAACAAAATTAAAGTCAAAAGTTTCATATCCTGAACTTGACAACTTGTACCATACCATGTCTTAATTCAGAAACCAACACACACAAAAGACAATCTGGTAACTTAAAAATAACAGCAGACACGAAACCGCCTTCTTGATCTAGTGATCACTGGACTCTTTCTTGCCTAAAGCACGAATTATCTTCGAATAGTAGTCCCAATCAGCATGAGAAGATGTTATAGCTAGGTCGCCAATCGGGTGAGCTTTCACATAACTTTGAACATCTTTAGCTTCCGCAAGCCCCTCCAAGAACACACGCATCTCACCATTCGGACCTGATCAAAATTCCGCTAAACTTAACATATTTCCACAAAAAAAAAAAAAAAATCCAAAACCAAGCTATAAATTAATTTACCTAAAACATCATCTTCCTTGTTGTCGGGATCATAATTCGCAGGAGAAATCGAGCTGTTTGGCTGCAAGAAAACACACGTCTATTAATATCATCAATGAGGTGTCAAATTCGGTTACATGAACATCTACATATATACATAGATATAACTTATTATATTGTAAGTATATCATAACAGATATGTAGAGCGTAATACAGGATTCAAAAGAGCCTTGACAGGATCAGTGATCAGCAACGTGTTAGACGAAGAGTATTCTCCATCACACCATGGGAGATTAATGCTATACTTTTTGCTCCATAGATGATCAAGTTCTTTCAAGAACACCGGCTTATCTGTATTGTCCAAACACTTGAAATCTGTCTTTGTGCATTGGTTTTGATCCTAACAAGCGTCGTTAAACACATTAAAATCGTCATAATACCAGATAACGAACAAGAAAACAAGTCGGCTTTTGAATCCGGTTGATTTTAAACTCACCCAAGTGAACAATAGCTTGCTTTTGAGTTCTCCCATTACATTGGTAAGAACTGCACCTATGTTATGCCTGAAAAAACAAACATAAATCAAATTTAATAAAGAGTAAATAAAAAAAATGAAATCGAGATACATAAAATAATAAGGAATAATGGAAATAAATAATCTCAACTATTGACTATTGGCCACTAATAGGCCTAACTACGAAAATTACCAATAGTGGTCCCAACTTTCGACATATTGGAATATAATGGACCCAAACTAACGGAGGTCTAACTCCGTTAATGTGATGCTGACGTGGCATCCTAGGTGGCAAAATGATCCTACGTGGCATCCGACGTGGCATCCTAGGTGGAAAAAATGATCCTACGTGGCATCCTACGTGGCATGCCACGTCAGCACCACACTAACGCCGTTAGTTTGGGTCCATTATATTCCAATATGTCGAAAGTTGGGACCACTATTGGTAATTTTCGTAGTTGGGACTGTTATTGGCCAATAGTCAATAGTTGGGATTATTTATTTCCATTATTCCAAATAATAATGAGTAAATAAAAAAAAATCAAATTGAGATACTAACTCCATAGCAGATGACCAAATTCCCACTTCAAATCTCTCAAAACAAAACTTTAGAAACTCATCACAGAACGGCCTCTTGTAAACTGTATAAAATATGAAATATATTCACACGTTAGCAAATAGAATTTAATCTAGTAGCGTTAAAAAACCGTTGAAACTAATCTAACCATCCGAATCCAAAGCAAGCCAGCCAGTTTGGTTGGTTTGACATCCAGACGGTTCAGTTCGTGTTTACTTTTTTACAGTTTAGTAGTTTAAAAGATCAATCCAACTTAAAAACTAACCGGCCGTGTTAAACACACTAGCCGTTTAACCTTTCCCGACAATACCGATACCGAAAAGTCCAAAAAACCAATACCGATACCGATTATACGGTGTGGTATCGGTATTTTACCTTAAAATACCGATATCATACCAATCCCGTACCGATACCGATAATACCGAAACCGAAAACATCTAAATGTGGGTACCGATACCGATACCAAACACCCTCGCTTCGGTATCGGTTCGGTACAGGATCAGTATTTTTTCGGTTCGGGATCGGTTTTCGGGACCGTATGCTCATCCCTAGCCCCATCTATTCACACACCCCACTTGTCTCCCTTAATCCCCCAGCCGTCATCAAACTGTCTCTCTATGGCCATATTGAGGCGCTTTGAAGTACAAAAGCTGACAAAAAAAAGTTGGGCCCCCGGGAATTGTGTAGGGTTTGGATGGGGTGAAAATAATTTTTGGATGGCGGGTGAAAATAATTTTTGGGGGTTAATTATAACGGCACTTACTATAATCATAAACTATTTTTTTTCATTTTAAAAGTTTCTAAGATAGAGTAACATTTAAATGTAAAAAAAAAAAACCGGTTCAAAGTTCAAACATTCAAAACTAAACCGTTTATGGTAACACAAAAAAAAAAAAAAAACCGGTTTACCAACTAGTCCGACCCGCCCACACATCTAAGCCGGTCTTTACCAGTAACAGTAGTTTCAAACAGAGTTTATATAACAACTCTTTGAACCGGACCAAAAACACCACAAAATAATCTAATGATTCCCACATAAAAAAAATAATAATAATAAGTAAGCTAATTAATATTATGTACTCACTCATAAAATTTCCAGAACAAAAATCAGGCTGGCGGTTTTTTAGGGATGGTACTTTGCCTGTATTGAAAGGCTCGGTGAACAAGAAAACCATTTATGGGTAGCACAACAAGTTTCTTTTTAAGACCAAGGTTAAGTTTATCCATAATAACACCTAAATCACTTCCTGGTTCTTTTTCATTATCATCATCTTCAGTGTTATCAGACACAATGGCATTGTTTATTGCTGCTTCTGTTTCAGCACCTTCTTCTTTAGTGACTGGAGTGTGATCGGAAGCAACGACGACGTTTTTGGTTATGGGATATTCGGTTGCCATGGTTTTTTTGTGAAGGATGAGTTTTGGTGTGGTATGAGATTATGAGAACTTATAAACGGTTTCTTTGAAACGACCGTACGTTGCATCTCTATAGACTATTGAGTTTCTTTTTATTAAAATAATAAAATGGTGTTTGAAATAATAAAACTTTATTTCAATGCTAGTAAGGTACTAGCAAAAACCGAAATACAATATCCGAAACAATAGACCAAAAGGCCCAAACTACCCCATTTTTGTTACATCAAAATTCAAAACAAAACGACACCAAGACCCCGAAGACATGTCCGCCATTCTAGACCGAGTTGTAACCCACAAGAAGCTCATAATCTTTATCTCCTCCACAATTTTCCGAACCAAGATTTCTTTATGGTTGAACACAAGGTCATTTCTCGCGCGCCAAATGCTCCAAAAGGCCGTTAAAACCACCGCATAGAACGCTTTCCTCACCCTAGTCTCACTTTTTGCCGTCACATGGTAGTAGGGTAAAATCTAAAATAATAATAATTTTAATTTTTAGACTCTTAAGTGTATTAAGGTAGCCTTAACGGTTTTGCATTTATTTTTCTAAGTATAATAAGTTGTTCAAATAAAGTTATATGTTTCATGATTGTTGTTTAGTTCAGTTTTGCATTTATTTTTCTAAGTATAATAAGTTGTGAAGAGATTGGTCTGAAGTCTGAACCGGACTAAGTCACTAGCGTATCATATGGTAACAATCATATGGTATATGTTTAATTGGTACTGGTATACTACGGTACCATTAAAAGTCTTCAACAGTTCAACCAATATTGCACCGCATAGTACCAATACTAAAATTAGAATAAATTCAAAACCTAATATCGTACTATACATGTTTGGTCGATATATACTAGTATGGTACAACATCGGTACGGTACCAACAATCGATTAAAAAATCTCATCCCTAGTTAAAGATGAACAACTTTTCAGAACCCTAACCGGTTTGACTTTGACCGGTACCAAGTCAAACTGGTTTCGGTTTGAAATCGGTTCAGTTCTGCTCCGGTTTGGTCGCTTTGAAACACTAGTTTGGTTTGGTTTGGTTTGGTTTAGTTTTGGTTCATAAATCGGTTCTTGCACGCACATTTAAAAAAATAAAAATAAAAAAAGGTAAGACAAAAATGTTCTTTTACATAAAAATTCAACTTTGAGTAATTTTGTAATTTTTATTGATATGTATGTGTAGAAACCGTTTTATACATTTTTTATACATAAGTTTTTATATAAAATTATAATTGTTTATATGAGATGGCCAGTTTTTCAAAGGTTTGAAACCGGTTCTTTTTAATCGGTTTGGAACCAATCTGTGTAAGAAATGGTTCAATTCAGTTTTTGCCACAAAGAAACAGGAATCAGTGTGGAAGCTGCGGTTTGGATTACAAACCACACCAGTTTGACTAGTGTCGTTCCAAACCGGAACATTTTGGGTCAGTCAGTATGTCTGGTTTCAATATCAGTCAGTTTGTCTGGTTTCAACATGTTTCATGATTGTTGTTTAGTTCAGTGTTGTATTTATTTTTGCAAGTATAATAAGTCTGGAAGAGATTTGTACCGAACCGGGCTAGTCAGTAGCGTATCAATTGTAACAGTCATGAAATTAGCAACGACCCTGCTTAATACGGTATCGTATACGTTCAGCCGGTACCGATATAGTACGGTACCATTAAAAGTCTTCAACTAATATTGTACCACATAGTACTAATATTGAAATTAGAATAAATTCAAAATCGAATATTGTATTTTTTGTGTTCTGTCGATACTGGTACGGTATGGTGCAGTATCGGTATGGTACTAGCAATCAGTTAAAAAGATCTCATCCCTAATCAAAGATGAACAAATAGCTTTTTTTTTCTTTTTCGAAACCTGTACCGTTTTATACTTTGACAAGTACCAAGTCAAAGCGGTTCAGTTTCGCCCCTGTTTGGTTGCTTTGAAAGACTGGTTTCGGTTCTATTTAGTTTCGGGTCATACTGTCATAGGTTGGTTCTTGCACGCACATTTAAAAAATAATAATACAGCAATGCCTTATTACATGAAATACAATTTTAATTAATTTTTATTAATGTATAGATGTGGTTGTATTAGTGTGTAGAAGCCGTTTTATACAAATTTTTATATGAAATCCGAAACTATTTTTTTAATCGGTTTAGAGTCGGTCTGTGTAGGAAATGGCTCAATTCAGTTTTTAACACAAAGAAGGGGAACCGGTGTGGAACCTACGGCTTGGATTACATGCCAAACCGGTTTGGCTAGTACCGGTTTCAAAAGGAACCAATTCGGATCGGGTCGGTTTGTCTGATTTCGGCCCCCGATTCGGTTTTATTGTTAACCTCTATCCCGAGTATAAGTAATTACACGAATACTTTGTGTCGTATGAATGATTTATGAACAGTAATATTCAATCAAACCCACCCCTTCCAGTCTTCCACTATGTGATTGGGTTTGATCGCCTTATTACCCAACCTGCCAACACTCCTTAAATTGTATTAATTGAGTGACATTTGCTCTTTGGTTCAATAGGTATTTCACAAATGTTATATTAACTAGTAAATTACGCGCCGCGCTAGGCGCGGCGTAGAAATATAACGGGCGCCGATTCGTGAAAACCTGCAGATTTTTCCGACGAACAGCGGAGTTACAACAACGGTATTGTGAGGGTTTGGTAATCGGATAACACAACGTATAGAGTCGTATTGTTCCGTCGGTACGCCGGTGCGCATTGTAGCGAGCAAAACGCCTAAACCGGCGGAAAACAATTGAGAGAAGAAAACATCTAAGATCCTAGCGACCAGCCGACGGCGTCGCTGTCATCGCAATCGCAACGAACAACGGCTTGAAAAAGAGGATTTTGTAATAAAAGTAATGTGATGTCATTTTCGTAATTACTTCGAAACTAATGGCTTTTTATTTTGGTTTTAATAATAAAATTACAGCGATGGTATTTTCGTAATTAAATCGAAACTGAAGTGCTTTTATTTCGCGTTTACTGATTTTACTGTTCCTAAAGATCAAAATTGTTATATATAATAATAATAATAATAATTTTGGTTTAATAGATATTTGTATCCCAAAGTATGAAGACGTGTTATAGAGGTGTTCCTCCGTAATTAGTTGGGGGTTCTAGTCCCATGGTGATATCGTTATCGATTTATGAATTGTATGGTGTGTGATTTAGAAAGAAAGATATTTGTTATTGACAAAGGTTATTGTTTTAGTGACATTTATTTGATGCATCGTTTGAGAAGGTTGTGGAGAACAACTCACACACCTTCTAGTTATACTTATAAATAGACCTGGCAATTTCAACCCATCTAGTTGAGTTTGGGTTGTTTTGGGTTTAAAATTTGACCTTGTAGGTTAAAATGGGTTTAGTATAATTTTCAAGGGGGTTAGGATGGGTAATTTTAATTCTAGGAAATAAGTAAGTGGGTCAGGATGGGTATCTCAAAAAAAATAAATGGGTCAGGATGGGTATTTTTAGATAATCATATACAAATTTGAATTAAAACTCACCCAACACCAAAAGTGTTGGTGCCTCATAGAAATCAATGTCAGTAAAAACAAAAAATTATATCTTTTGAATTTGTTGATAACCCAGTCGGTTTGAAATCGTTCGGGTCGTTAACGGACGACCATGTCGAAACAACACGAATCGTTAACGAGACCAACCTCATCGAAACGGTTCGAGTCGTTAGCAGGCTTAATCGAGTCCAAACGGTCTGGGTTGTTGACCGGCCCATTCGGTTCGAAATGGTCTGGTCGTTGACAGGCCCGGTCGGGTCGAAACGGTCCAGGTTGCAAACGGGATCGGTCGGGTCAAAACGGTTTGGGTCGCTACCGGGCCCGGCCGGGTCGAAACTGTCCGGGTCGATACGGGACGGGTCAGGTTGAAACGGTCTGGGTTGTTATCGGCCCCGGTCGGATCGAAACGGTCCGGGTCGTTACCGGGCCCGGTCGGGTTGAAACGGTCCGGGCCGCTACCGGTCCCGTAGGGTCAAAACGGCCCGGGTCGTTACAGGGCCCGACCAGGTCGAAACGGTCCGGGTCGCTACCGGGCCCGGCTGGGTTGAAACAATCTGGGTCGCTACGGGATGGGTCAGGTTGAAACGGTCAGGGTCGTTACCGGTCCCGGTCGTGTCGAAACGGTCCGGGTCGTTACCGGGCCCGGTCGGGTAGAAACGGTCTGGGTCGCTGCCGGTCCCGTCGGGTCGAAACGGTCCGGTTCGCTACCGGTCCTGTCGGGTCGAAACGGTCCGGGTCGCTACCGGGCCCGGGCCAGTTGATACGGTCCGGGTTGTTACCTGGCCCGGCCCGGTCGAAACAATCCGGGTCGCTACGGGACGGGTCAGGTCGAAACGGTCTGGGTCGTTACCGGGCCTGGTCGGGTCGAAACGATCCGGGTCGCTACCGGGCCCGGTCGGGTCGAAACGGTTCGGGTCGCTACCGGTCCCGTCGGGTCGAAACGGTCCGGGTCGCTACCGGGCCCGGCCCGGTCGAAACGGTCCGGGTCGCTACCGGGCCCGGCCCGGTCGAAACAATCCGGGTCGCTACGGGACGGGTCAGGTCGAAACGGTCCGGGTCGTTACCGGGCCTGGTCGGGTCGAAACGGTCCGGGTCGCTACCGGGCCTGGTCGGGTCGAAACAGATCGGGTCGCTACCGGGCCTGGTCGGGTCGAAACAGATCGGGTCGCTACCGGGCCCGGCTGGGTCGAAACGGTCCGGGTCGCTACCGGGCCCGGCCGGGTCGAAACGGTTCTGGTCGCTACCGGGTCCGGCCCGGTCGAAACAATCCGGGTCGCTACGGGACGGGTCAGATCGAAACGGTCTGGGTCGTTACCGAGCTTGGTCGGGTCGAAACGGTCTGGTTCTTTACCGAGCCCGACCGGGTTGAAACGGTTCGGGTCGCTACCGGGCCCGGCGGGTCGAAACGGGACGGGTCAGGTTGAAACGGCCGGGTCGCTACGGGACGGGTCAGATCGAAACAGTTCTGGTCGCTACCCGGCCTGGCCGGGTCGTAACGGTCCGGGTTATTTTCCAGCCCGATAGGGTCGAACCGGTTCGGTTCAAAATGAAATACTTTAGATCCCATAAAATTTTATATTTAAGTTTATTTTTGTTTTTTTTAATTTTTTTATTTACTTTTTTATTTTTTTATTGCTATTTTATTTTTTATTTTTAAAATTTTAGTTTATTTTAATGTGAACCTATCTTAATCCAAACCATCCATACCCTAACCTATCCGTACCCAAACCCATCCTGACCCAACCCATCCTAACCCATTTTTTTAATCTACCCATCTTGACCCATACCCATCCTAACCCAAACCCATCCTGACCCAACAACCAAACCCACCCAACCTACCCATTTTGCCACCCATACTTATAAACAACATATTTTATTGTCCACCACATGGATTGAGCCATTACCAAACATGCATTTATTTAATTGATTAATAGTGTTATAGTTATAAGACAGATGTATTTCTTTTGATTAATTGTATCTTTTTATTTGAGGAAGTGATGGAACAAAAGAAGCAAGAAGACCGAATGAATCATGCACCAGAAAAATGTAGATAGTGTGTGAGACAAGGTATGCCTTTTGTCAGTGATGTCATTTGCCTTCTTTAAATTGATTTTCTGTAGATCATCCCCAATACATTACAATGTATTTAGACTATCCGGAGTGGGGGAATGGGGCGGGAAAGAAGGCTTGTGAGGTGGCAATTTGTGGTTGGTTGTTTTTTTTTTTAAATCTAACACACACATTAATAATAATAATAATATCCCCCTCCCCCCTTCCACTCCCCATAATTTTCACCTTTCACATGTAGACCCCACAAATACCACATGACGCTTAGTCTTAGAGAGTTGGTGATGATGTGGAGGATGACTTGGAAGAGAGAGACAAAAGAGAGGTAATGAAAAATTATTGGGTAAATCCGGATTTTTAAAGTGAGAACCAAATGTTTAGTAGTAGGTAATTAATGAAGAAAAGTAAGAAAAAATATATGGTGATGTGGCAAAAGTCCTTAGAAAAATTTTAGTGTTGCATTGAAGATGTTCTTATAACTTTTACAGTCACATGAGCTGGAATAGATGTTTGAGATCACAAATTGAATGTTAGAGGACCCTGTTATCCGATACAAAAGAGGTGTAATTAATCATTAATGGTAGAGTTATATAAATATCTCTTTATATAACTTGAATGTTAGAGGACCCTGTTATCCGATACAAAAGAGGTGTAATTAATCATTAATGGTAGAGTTATATAAATATCTCTTTACATATAAACAATAAGAGCATGTTTGCCTCTCCTCATTTTCTTCGTTTTCTTTTTCTACCTTAAAAGTTCCTTAATCCCAAAAGTCACAAGTTGTGACTTGTGACTTTTCTCATTTTTTTCTCCTCCTTTTCAAAGCACAAAATCTTTCAAAAGTTCATTTTCAAACAATTACCCAAATACTTTTTTTAACATTCGACTTATTGGATAAGTCATAAGTTAAAAGGAGGGGGAAAATGGACAGCCAAACACCCTCTAAATATGACAAAACCTTAAATAAATATGAACTAGATAACACTGAAATATATCTGTCCACGAGTTAGTTTCACGCATTAATATGAGTCCACAATTAAACAACTTTTTAATATGACTAAAGGTGCGACATGTGATTACTAATGATGTGAATGATGAATTTACTTATGCTTAAATAGGAACATAGTCTAATACACGAGTAAACATTTAGAAACATAGCTATAAGTTACACACAACGCTTTCACAACCAGATCGAACCAACCGGCTGTACTTGTATTACATATACTGACAACATAGTTAAGTCCTTTTTGAGTCGTTTCCAAATCGGCAGACTGATTATAATCACGGTTGAACCATAGACATGACAAGATTTGCACAACCAGTGGCGAAGCTTGGTTCAAGTATCGAGAGGGGCCGAACTCAATTTTTTCCGATCGGTAGTGGCAAATTGGTGGGGGCCGGACTCAATTTACCTACGAGAATCGCAACTTTCTACCACTGCGCCAAAAAACAGGCGAACCAGGGCCACCCCTGGCCTATTGAATACTTCGCCCCTGTGCACAACAACATAACTAGAGTGAATATATACGGATTAGTGGATTACATCATCAACAAAATAGACATGTGGGCATGAGTACATGAACATGACGATATCTATTATACGGAACCCTTGTTTTGCCCTCTTTCATCTTATTTGCGTGTTGAACACAAAAGTCAAAAACCCCAAACAACACTTCACTGTGACTTGACTTCATCATACACACGCCTCAACTCAAAAAGTCAAAACACAGTTTTTTTATAAAAATAAAAAAAAATGTTTGCAAGCAAAGGAGGAGAAACGGTTTACATGATCTACAAAGCTCTGACATACGGTCTATCACCGCTCATTAATCTCCATATCCGATGGCGCAGGTTTCGAGGCCTCGAACATCCTCTCCGTTGGCCCGAGCGTCTCGGTCGACCGTCTCTCCCTCGGCCTCATGGCTCACTCATCTGGTTCCACGCTGTTTCCTTAGGTATTAATGATTTAATATGTTATATCATGTAGTATTATTATTATTATTATTATTATTATTATTATTATTATTATTATTATTATTATTATTATTATTATTATTGTTAGTTATCAACTTATGATTATTATGTAAATATGTAATAGTGTGTTTAGTATAGAGTAGGAGTGTGACATTGTGCTCTATATATTATGCCACACTTATTATTGTAAGCCTTATGCACACAATGTTTATTGGTGGTTTATGTTGGTTGGTATCTATTAGATTAAATGTATTTGTGTGATATTGTAGGGTTGTTTATGTAATATGAGTCCAGGGGCGGATGTAGCTTATCGTAAGGGTTGCCCGCGCTACGCCTTAACTTTTTATTTGGCGAACTACATATTTTTAGTGCAGTTTTTTGCTTCTTCTTTGTTTTGTGTATATTGTATCTGCTATGTGTAGTTGTTAATAGTAGTCGTTGACTCGCTGCTCGCTACACTCGCTAAAGGAAAGAGCGTAGCGAAGCAGGAGCTTACCGCTACAAGGTGTTTAGCACCTAAAACGCGATTAAATAGAGCGATGAAATAGGTTTTTTTTAATGCGTATTTTAGATTTTTTTTTTGTTACAGGATTGAAATAAGAAGCGTATATTCTTCCATATTTACCCGATTTTTATTATAAAATATAGATATAAAATATTTTTAAAATTTTCTTCTAGTGTATTGCTATTTATAAAATAGCGCCTACTATTTCATCGCTATCACTGTGTAGCGTGTAGGTAGATTGTCACTATTTACCGCTATTCGCTATTAATAACTATGTAATGCTACCCCTGAACAAATATTTTTTAGCCCGCGCCCCGCGGTACCCCTAAATTTTCTTCTAGATCTGCCACTGGTAATATAGTGGTCTACAAATACCACCTCATTGTGTAACCCTAATGACAACAATCTAATACAAACAACATTTGGTGGTTTATGTTTATGAAACTTGATCTACGTATTACTAATTGAATATGTTAAACGTATTAAGCGAAATATCTGTGCACTCTAGGTTTGTAGGATTTTGATTTTTAATTTCTCTATGTTAGTTTTTGTTAATTTTTTTAAGTTTTAAGTATGATGTTGTTTATGAGTTATTTACGGTTATAATAATGGCAACAGGTGAAGGAATGTGTGTTATTCCTGTGATTAAGCGATGTGTTGAACGAAGGCCTGATGTAACTGTTTTGATGACTACAACTACAGCATCTGCATTGTAAGGATCATTTGTATTCTACTTAATATTTGTTCTATCGGTTTAGCTTTTTGAAGAATATCTTTTGTTAACAATCTTAATCTGTATATCTTTTTGTAAACCTACATGGCTCTATTTGATTTACTTGTCACATAGTTTACTTGTTTCCCATTGTTATCTTGTACATGAATGGCTAATATGTTTTTATCGGTAATACAGTGAAGTACTCAAACATTTGCTTCCATCCAATGTCATATATCAGGTATATTCTCTCGTATAACATAATCCAAGTTCCATCTACAAGTTTTCACTTTTCAGTATGATATCAGGTTTATTGATTATTCTTAAACCTTATTACACTCTGCCATTTGAAGATTTCTCAACACATTTGTTCTAGTGTTTAGTAGTAGCACTAATGTGCTTGTGCATATACCTTTTTCTTCCTTTTCATCTCTAGGAGTTTGCTAAAAACTACTTAGAAAGTTAGTGGTTGGTTATCTTGTCTTGCGGGTCACATCAATTAGGTATATTAGTTTTTGTTTGTGTTTTGTATATACATTTTACAGAGCATAGAGCAATAACAACATGTCAGTTTGCTCCAGTTGATACACCTGTTGCGGTGAATGCTTTTCTTCAATATTGGAAACCGTGTGCTCTTGTGCTAGTAGAAAACGAACTATGGCCAAATCTTGTTCTTGGTGCCTCGGCAAACGGCGTATGTATTTTACTTTTAGATATTGTTCTAGTATTCGACGTTGTGATTTTCGGTTTCCAAAGTTCTTATGTGTTAGGTTATTCTGTTTTCATTTCAATGTACAGGTTATGCTAGCATTAATAAATGCTCGAATGTCAATAAAATCATTCAATTATTGGTCGAGGCCAGTGGTTCGGCTACTTGCTTCATTGATGCTGTCCAAATTCTCGTTAATACTTCCATTGGTATGAGTGTATGACCTCTTTGATTCATTATTAACTTCAAATATATGTTATAAACAGTGTTGCAAAAATCGGCCGCCCAGGCGCTAGGCGGCAGTAAAAATCGGAAAGAAGCCCTAGTCGCTGATCTAGGCGTTTTGGCCATTAGGCGGCCATTAGTCGGGCCTAGGCGGTGGATTTTTTTTTTTTTTTAAATTTCTAAGTATTTCTTAGTATTATGTGTATATATCTAAGTATTTCTAAGTATTATGTGTATATATCTTAAAATATTTTCAAAAAACACCTAAATTTTTGTGTATATAGAATACCAAAACGCCTAATTCCGCCTAATTTTTGCCTAGTCCCGACTAGTCCCTAGGCTAGACCTCACCACCCGCCTAGTGCCTTTTGCAACCTTGGTTATAAACCTTTGTAGTTTTGTCCTGTTGCAGAGCAATATTCAGGCAATTCATTTTCAGCTGCTGCATGCTCCGCCATTTATCATTAAATTCTCTGGGGACTTAAAACTTGGTATGTCCCATCTCCTATGACTTCATTGACCGTCATTTGCCATCAGTTGGTTTGATTGTTTCAGTGCAATGCCAACTCTAGCGTGTGGTATATGATGACTAGAGATCACATTTGTTTAAACATAACTGTGTAGAACCAAATTGTCTAATGATAAGGCCTGTTCTAATATAGTAATATGAAATATGATGTTGACTTGCTCAGGTACTGAAGAGTTGGTTGACATGAGAAATATGGAAGATTTAAAAGAAAATATAGCTGGTAGACGTGTTTGGATGGCTTCATCAATACATAGAGGCGAAGAAGAAGGTGATGTACATTAGCCTAAAAGTGGGTAATCTTGATACAAGTCAAAACAGATATAAGTTGGGTTGACATGGAACACATTTTGCCCAAAAGTAGGGATGCGTAACGGGTCAGGTTCGCGGGTTGGCGGGTCCAACCTGACCCGAACCCGAAAATTTTACATGAACCCGAACCCGACCCGAAAATTGTGACATACATATGAACCCGAACCCGACCTGAATACTCTCGGGTTGACCCCAACCCGACCCGTTCAACCTGATTTTTTTTATTTTTTCCCAAACTAGTGTATTAAAATTAAAATTTTACTAAAAAACACCAAAATATATAAAACATTTATGTTTTATTTATAAAATCTCATACCAATTTCTATTTTAAGCTATAAGTGTAGCATAAAATAACTAACCAATTTAATTTATAACATAAAACATATTGTAAAAAAACAATATATAGTATAAATAGGTTAAACGGGTCAACCCGCCCGGGTTGACCCGAACCCGACCCGTTTAGTTAAACGGGTTCGCGGGTTCAACCCGAACCATTTAGACTAAACCTAAACCCGCTAATTTCGTGTTAGGTTCGGGTCGTGTTTTCGGGTCGTGTCAGAAATTCTCGCCCCTACCCAAAAGTAACATTTTTACTTAATATTTTGATGCGTTTTTCTACAGTAATGCTTGGCGTTCACAGAGCCTTAATGCAGAAGCACCCAAATATCCTTACAATCATTGTTCCTCGCCATCCACACTTCGGGCGCGAGATTGCTTTTGTATGGATCCATTGCAAATTTTCCATTTTGTATAATAACTTAGATTTTCCGGTTTAGTATTTTGTTAATAGGATAAAAAATATACAGCACATAAAACTATAAGACTTAACAATGGAAATATAATATTAGAGGTGGCAATGCCAATATGGTTGGGTTAGGTTGGTTGGATCCAAAACAGGTCAGGTTGAAACACATCGTTTTAAGTATGTGTTAAAACAGGTCACGTTGACCGATTATTTTTCCTTTAGAAAGGAGTTTATAAAAAACTGTTGCATTAATTAGGATTACAGGGAAACTATGCTGTTACAGTACTAACACAAATCTTTGTATGCAAATGACTCTGGGCGACTTTCAACTCGTTTGACTGTACCCGTTTGACTCATTCTGATTATAGTTAAACTTTGGGTCAAAGATTCCACCTCTAAAATATATACAAAATTCAAGAACTAAAAATCACTAGGTATACTCAATAATCTCATTATGTCAATATAATTTGTTGATGATGCAATGATGCATGCAGAACTTGCAGAAAAAAGGGGTGAATGTGGCACTGAGATCCGATGGTGATTCACTCACATCTGAAACAAGCATTTACATTGTGGACACATTAGGTTGCAAACTCAAGCTATCACTCCTTTTTAGCAAGTTATTTTTTTGTTTGACACTTAAGTAATATATTTATTTAAATGATTATGAAGGTGAACTGAGGCAATTTTATAGATTGGCCCATATAGCTGTAATTGGAGGTTCCTTTATGCCTGGTTTTACTGGCCATAATGTTTCTGAGGCTGCTGCTGCTGGCTGTGCTGTTTTGACTGGTAAGCCTAAGTCGTGTAAGTTTTAATTTTTGTTTTTACGTTTTGTAACCGTTTCTGAACTCATATTTTTGAGGTTTTTTTAATTGACTGCTGTTAGGTCAATATGTTGGTCACTTCTCAGATATGGTTACGGCAATGCAACGGTTAAATCCTTTATCGATAATGCAGGTTAGAGTTGTTTAGACTTTAGTTATCTACTCAAACCTCTTAAGGGCTAATTGCATAAAAGGTAACCTGACTTTAGATTAAATTAATTTGTGTTTTGGGCACCCAACTTATTTAAACTAACCATGATTTATAGTAGTTACCTACAATAAACAATTTCCAGATGACACACCTTGAAAAAGTCAATATGGTCAAAAGTTAAACCACATCATCATTTTGATCCATTACTAACTTACCAGATTATATTACCTTAAAACTGGAATTCTTGAAAGCTGGTAACCGGTTACTCTAGGTCAAATTTTTTAAAACTTCGATGGTTTTTATGGCCTTAAGAAGCTGGTTGCTTAAAAACAAGATTAAACCTAAGTTGGTTAAGTTTATATGCAATTGTTAAGACTTGAATACCAGTTTAGTAATTGCAATCAGAGGTGTAAACCAGCTGAGCCGTTCGTGAGCTACTCGATATTGGCTTGTTAAAAGCTTGAATCGAGCCGAGCTTAAGTAAATGAGCCTGAGCCCGAGCTTCATAAATGGTGTTTGATTAAGCTCGTGATCCTTAGTGATCCTATTATGATATAAATATAAGAATATCTATGTTGTATAATATCTCACACACATGACGCATATATAATTACGCAATAATTTGCCATGTATATATGGTTATTATAATTAAAATTTACTGTTATATAAGAAAAGGGGTGATACATTACAGGTGAGTGGTGGTATGGAACTAGAAGAAAATCTAGATAAACTTCTTAGTAGTCCTGAAATTCTGGAAGAACGGCGTTTGGCTGCAAAGCGAGCATTTCATGGTCTGTCAAATGGGGTTGTTGAAAATGTTTGGACCTTGTTGCAACTCCATATTTTCAGAAATAAATCTCCACAGTTATAATCCTTGTTTTATCTCACTGTTTCATAGTTTCAGAAATAAATCCCTTCAGTTACAACTTGTTAGTTTTTTGAAAACTATTATAGCTGAATGGGAAACAGTCCAAACTGAGTGAAAGAGGTGATGCTTGTGATTTGGTTCCAAACCATGAAACCGGCCACATCGGTCACTCGTTTAGGAATTTTTCAGACCATACAGTTTACAGTTATACTTGTAACTGGTCGTAATAAACCGATCTGTATTTTAGATTTTGTACTATGTAACCTTTTTATTCTTTGGGTTTTTTTTTTTTATTATTTTGACTTGGACTATACACATTTGTACCATACACATTTGTTGGACTTTGCTCAACAATAAGTATCAACTATTTGAAGATCCTTGTTTTTAGTTGTCTTTTATCAATTTCTTTTTTATTATGAAGCCCCGATAGCCAAAACGAAACCAAAGTATTAGTAACAATTTGTTTTGATTATGTTCCGAGGCTGTAGGGTGGGGCTCATCCCTGGCCTGTTTTGGGTCGTTTGGGACGGCCCACACTGCCCCTTGGTTTGTCTTCCGTCTTAAACGTCTTGTGTGGGACGTTGGGGACGGGCCTTAACTTTTTTTTTTATTAATATTGGGACTTGTAGATAAAGCTTTGTGGGTTGTGCATAGAGTTTGAAAAGATGGGAGGACTAGCGAAGGAAGACTACCTCACACCCTTGGTTCATCTCCTTGTGGAGGACGACCCTCCTTGATGATGTGGCAGCTGAGGTGGCGGGTAGTCCTTTCTTTCTTGGAGGCCCATCCTTACACCTAGCAACCTCATTTTTAACAGTTTGGATTAGGTTTACAATTGTAAAAACCGTTAGCGACAGTTTGGCTTATGGTACCGTAAAGCCCCTTCAGGGTGTAAAAGTTTTTCGTTTTAACCGGTTGAAATTCGTTTCATGAGATTTCTTGTTGCAAACTCTTGTTAACTACTATTGATTTGTGTATCCAAATGATATAGTTTTTAACATAAATAAAATATAATTCCTTACAAGATGGTAAAAAGTGGAGTTGTACAATTCTGTGTCGCTAGGATTTGATATTTGTATGGTTTGGGCTAGATTCTCCTACCTTTGGTAAAAGTTAAAGTATAACGAACAAATTTCTTTTTGAACCTTTTTCTTTTACTTTATTGTATTTCTATGTTTTTAGTGTATATATTTTAGTGAATTTTTTTTAATAGAATGTAGAGTTTGAACATATATGTTTTGCTTCTACAAATTAGTGATAGTATATGTAGGTAGAGATGCACATTTAGGGGTTTTCCATACGGAGTGACATTTGAGTAGAGGTGGTTAGATATGATTGATTGTGTATATAAAAAACAATACTCAAAAAGGGCTCATGCCCTTATGCATAGCCAAGCCTCGCGCCACTTCCGAGCTCACCTGTTGGGATGTTCGCACCCATGGCGCCTCAAACGTGACAGGAGTGACCCCTTTAACCTACCACAACACATGATTTTAGAATATTAGGATAGATGAAAAGTTTGTCTTCATCACACCCTTATAACATACCAATGGGTCGTGAGGTGAGGTAGTGTCGTGGCCACGATGATAACACCGCCCATGGGTGTCGTGATCGTGAGGAATGTGAGGACGCCCACGATGGCCACGAGAAGAATTTGAGAATTTGATTTATTGGTGATGGTGATGCTGATAGTGAGGGTAGTGACGTGGAGGGAGAGGTATCATGATGATGAGGGCAGTGACCACAACAAATCTTAATAGAAGAGAAGGATGATAGAAGGAAGATGGTGACGCGACGTATAAGTGGAGGTCCTTTACTAATGACCATACCATATAACCTAAATTACAAAAGTTGGTCAAATTACTTGATTCTTAGATTCTACGTGTAAGAATTAAGAAATAGATAATCTAGGCATTTATCTGATATGGGTCATGTCCAAAATCCTAAAATTTGTATCCATATGTTTGACTTGCATCTATGCACACATTCCGTGGATGCTAAAAAACACCAAAACAAGCATGACGTATCTACTGCCTATTGGTCTATTGTGTTAGGTTTTTGAAGTTTCCTATGTTTTTTTTTTTAAAAAAAACTAAAGTATTGCCGGGTACTCCGTATGCGGCTCTCATTGGCTAAAGGTAGCCAACAAGACGTATCTTGTAGCGGCCCAATCCGTACGCACGGAGCACTCTAGCCCACCCGTCTCCTGTTTCAGGGAAAACCCGGCCCGCATACCCGCCCGAAGGCACGACGGCAGCGAACCGGTAAAACCTGGAGGGATCAGGAGTCGAACCCATGACCACAAGGATCAAGTGTCTCTCCCTCACTTCCCAATACCACTCCACCACAAGGGTGGGTGGTGAAATAATTTTTAAGTTAATGTTAAAACATCACAAAAATGTAAAAAGAACTAATTATAAATTAATGTTTTTATATAAATGTCTTTTTAATCGTGTTCAAATCATCTTTTTTAGGATAATCAATTGTGTCAAGTTGACGAGTTGATTCGTTTTGGTTTGACCTACTGAATATAACCCTAGCATATCCCTTATATTTATTTGTGCTTTGTTTAGGTTGTGTTTAAGTTGACGTTTAACATTCATTTGAAATATAACTCTCATTCCCAATTAGCAAACATGGGTTTATATATCTAGCTTGAAATAAGAAAAAGCTAATTAGAAATCAAAGTATTTAACTTTAAAATATTTCACTTTTCATCTCTACAACCTAAATATAAACTTTTCTTAAAAAGCCCGTAAACGCATTATAGGTTAACCCACTTATAAAATGTTCGTGATGGGGATCATTGGTGGATCTTGAACTTAGTTTTCGGTAAAATATGAGGGATTTGGACACAATACCTAGAAAATATTTGGAATTTGTTGTTAAAAAATACAATATGAATTAAAAAAAATGCAAGGGACAAGGCCTACCAAGCCCCCCACTAAACTTCGCCCATGTTTGGGATTACTAATTTATTAAAGGGGTCATGTTTAGGTTGACCTGTTTATTAAAGCAGGATAGTATTAGGCTATTAGCTAGCTCAAAACCTACATTTCTCGTCTCGTGTTAGGAATTGCTGCTTGGCAATCTTCCTCTAACCAATACTTGGTTGCCAATTACTAGTTTCTTTGCCGTTTATCAACATTATATTAGTGACCAACACGACTTTCTAAGTTTTGATCTATACACTCCAACGTGTATATGAAGCTTAGAGTCCAAAGTGATGTTAGTTTTTTCACAAGGACAAATGACATTAAACGTATCTGATATGTTTTGCTTTTGGTTTAGGATGGCTAGTTAAAAAATGCCATTTTCCATGGTAAAAGGTTAAAAATGATGGAAGTTAGAGAAGATGAAGCATGCTTTTGGAAACTTTTTCCTCTATTCCATGTGGGGAAATTTAAAGACATTAATCATACCTTCAACCACCCTTCTTATCCATACTCGAGTGTTCTTTAATGATTTAAGAATTCCACATCTATTCGTTTTTCACCGGATGCCGCAAAAATAATGGGGAGACTGTGAGAGTAGAATCGAACCTGGGTCACAAGAAACACCAAGTCTTTCTCCAATCAGTCCACCACTGCATCATTGGCATTCATAAATACTCACTCCGTCCCCATTTAAATGTTATGGGCCCACAAACACAGATATTAAGAAATCTTTTGTTTGTATGTTGTAAAATGACAATAATATCCTCAAATCTTTGATTGTGTTTTGTCTTTTATGGCCAAAACTGAAAATTGCATTTCTATTTTTGTAAATGGACATTTAATTTGGGACAACAAAAAATAGAAAGATGGACATTTAAATTGGGACGGATGGAGTAATATTTACGAACCTAGTCTGATCAAGATATCAAGGAGTCTCATAATGAGTTATTAACTTATTATGCTTTAATTTATAGTTAAATCAATGATATATAATATAAGGCTTTATATATATATTTTTTAGAATTTGAAGTAAGATGGTACGTACTTAATAAAACATTTATTAAAAATATCAATTCTAAGAATTTTCATATTTTGAAATTGTAAATTATGATATAAAAATGAGTAGATTTACACATGCATAGTAATGATTGTTTATTATTTATCATCTATAATGTTTTCTCTTGGGAAATTATGATAGAGAACAGGAAACGAATTATGAAAAGAAATGATTCAACTTAAAAGTTAAAAAGGTATCTAAAAACTTCGAATGTAAAATTAGAATTAAAAATCTTTATGTTTATGATAATATTACAAAAGATCTTACTTATTTGATATTTTATTAATAATTAAGTAATAATCTATGCCATAAATACTGAGTATGGGAATTTGTCATTCAATCAGCGGAATCATGGTTCTATTATACAAAATTCACTTTCTAAGACCATTAGGTGTGGTAGAGGCCCATCATCCATGCCTTGCCTCCACCTCACCTGCCACGTCAGCGTGGGGTAGGAGCATCCTTAGGATGATGCTCCTAGGGGTGTGGAGGAGGCCCAACATCCATTAATGCTATTTCATTTTATTTTCTTTTTTTTTTAATTAAATAATATTAATGTTACAATAAAAAGTAAATATTCTAATATTAATATTAAAAAGTAAATATTACATAAAACCATTAAAAATAATTAAAAAAAAATAACTAAAACTAAAGTAACATACTCGACATAAAAAAAAATACAAATAATCTACTCTTGCCCGTTGTTCCAAATATATTCAACCAAGTCTGCTTGAAGATTTTTATGCGTGAACTCGTTATGTAACGAGAACTGGTTTAAATCTTGTTGATGTGGGTTGACAGGCACCGTATTCTCCGGCGGGGCATTCTCGTCATACACACAAATGGCGGCGCCTTCGTCTTCAAGTATCATGTTATGCAACAAGATACACGCATACATACAGTAACGTAATTTTTTTAGGGGTGAACATACGTGCCGGGTGTGAAATGATGTGCCATCTTGCTTGTAGAACACCAAAAAATCGTTCAATGTCCTTTCTTGCCGCCTCTTGATACTTGGCAAATTTCTTTCTTTTTTCATCGGACGGGTGGTGAATAGTTTTAACGATCGTCGAGTAAGGTGGGTAGATTCCATCAGCAAGATAATAACCGCGCCTATACTCCACCCCCGATACTGTAAAGCTAGTTTCCGCACCGGTGCCTTTTATGACATCGTCAAAAATATGCGACTGGTTAATAACATTAATGTCGTTATTCGAACCAGGAATGCCAAAGAAAGCATGCCAAACCCATAGATCTTGTGAACACGCCGCCTCCAATATTATTGATGGATAATCTTGATCCCCTCGTTTGAACATTCCGCGCCATGCTACGGGGCAGTTTTTCCAAGGCCAATGGTAGCAATCAATGCTACCGAGCATTCCTGGAAAACAATGTTGTTGGTGGTGAAACTGATACAATTGTTGGACCTCACTGGAGTTTGGTTTTCGCAAATATTTTTTGCTGTAAAGCTTCACCACACACTTGCTAAACTTGTACAGACACTCTCGTGCAGTTCTTTCCGACATTTTTAAATACTCGTCCCACGCATCCGCCGTGGTCCCGTACGCTAGTTGCCGAAGTGCCGCCGTGCATTTTTGTAGGGTGGTGAACCCCCTTTTCCCTCTTGCATCGTATCGTAAGGTAAAAAATGGCTCGAAGTTAGCCATATCATCGGCTATACGGGTGAACAATCTTTTACTCATTCGGAACCGACGCCTAAATAATTCCGCCGAGTATAACGCTTCGTCGGCAAAATAATCGGCCACCAATCTATCATGGGCACCTACACATATTTACAAAAATATAAACACACAAAAAATCTACAATATATTTACAAAAATATAAACACAAATAAATTATACTATATATATACAAAAATATAAACAAATTAAAATTACAAAATAAATATAATACTTACCCTCTCGGTCTCTATTTATAGCCGCTTTCCTAGTTCGAGGTGCTGAATCGCCTTCATCTCCTAGATCCTCGGCAATAATCTGCGCCGCTTGCCCCACGATGTTTATAACAAAATTTACGGCTTCGTTTGTAGACGACGAACCCGAAGAAGACGAAGACGTCGTAGAAGATGATAACGACATGGTTGTGGTGAAGAAGGTTGAGAGATTTTATAAAAGTGGGAGAGAGTTTATAAAAGTGTGAGAGAGTTTATAAAAGTTGTGGTGAAAAAGGTTGGATTTGTTTGGTTTAAATAGGTTTTTTAAAAATTTATTTGGTTGATTTTTTTTTTTTTTTTTTTATTCAAACGGTCATACAAACCAACGGTCAAATCACGCTTT
The DNA here is from genome assembly GCA_030844895.1 of Ambrosia x helenae. NCBI lineage: Eukaryota > Viridiplantae > Streptophyta > Magnoliopsida > Asterales > Asteraceae > Ambrosia > Ambrosia x helenae. The sequence continues at coordinate 122,218 of JAUTDX010000255.1, read as the reverse complement.
CCAACGCAATCAAATGACCCGGCATAAACGGCTTTGAGATGCCGGCATTGCCGTCGCCGGCCCAGGGGGGCGGTGTTCGCCGGCCCGGCTTGGCGTCGCCGGCCCAATGCCGCTCCCCACACCTTCTAGTCTAAGGGCATTGATCATTACGGTATGTTACGGTTATGAGAAAACTTATCACTTATATTGGGTGAATAGTGTCCCCAAATATAATAAACAATAATTTTTTTCTTTTTCATTTACTCACAACTCTAAAACTACTTTTTAAAATATGAAAACCCCACTCACAAAATTAATTTAGTGTGCCTAATGCGAATGCTCTTAATTGATACAAAATCACATACATTCAGGTAAAAAAACGTTTCTAACACATTAACAACACCATAAAAACTTATTTAAACAGGAATATGTCTAACTCGTCTCTAGTTCTCTACCACAACTGCATTGTCTAGCTAAATCGAAGGAGTGCAAACGGCCGAGCCCGAGCTCGAAAAATTTATGAGAGCTCTAGCTCGGCTCAGTTGCAGCTTTGTTTTCAAAGCTCGAGCTCAGCTCGTTTTGTCTATCAGTTAATATATTAAATAAAGATAATATAAATAATCGGTTCACGAGCTCGATAAAGGAAGCTCAACTCAGGCTCGTTTAGAAAACAAACTTAAATGAGGGGTAAATATTACTAAATATTAATGAAACTAATATTACACTAAGGCTTGACGAGCCTAACGAGCTTCACATTCCAGGCTCGAGCTCGGACTCAATTAATAAACGAGCTTTGTTTTAAGCTCAAGCTCGGCTCGCCTCGTTTCGAACTTTTTGTCGAACCGAGCTCAAATAGCTAGCTAAGTTTTTTTTTGAACGGCCAACGAATCAATTTCCGAGCACTCTCGGACACCCTTTTGGCGAATCAGGTACTCGAGAGTACCCAGGCCACCAATTGCCACCAATTCCCGGGAAAACCCGACCACTCACCCGCCCGAAGGCACGACAGTGAAATAATCGGTAAAACCGGTCGGGATCAGGACTCAAACCCACGCCAATGGCCTGGGTCATCCTTCATTTTCCCTCCACCAATGTCCTTCAAATGTAGCTAGTAGGAATTAAACTCAAACCCCCCATAGAAAACTTTAGACCCTCAACCAACTAGTACAGAAGGTTTTAGACTAAATAGCTTGCAAAGTGTACGGCTTATTATGCATCCCTACTAAATTGTGTTAAATAAGTAAAGAGTATAATTGTATAACCACACATATCACATCCATAACTACAAGATAGTGATATATTTCTTTCTAATAATAAAACATATCACAAATCCACATCCACTTTTACACTATTAAACACACACATATATCACACCTATTCCCGCCCAACACATTTCATTACCATTTCCTAATGGAGATTTTCCTCCTTTTCCTCCTCATTCACCTCGTCTTCGTTCTCCTAACACCATCATCTCTCTCCTTCACAACCACGGCCGATGTCGACAGCGACACGGCCGCTCTCTCCCTCTTCCGCTCCCAAACCGACACCCACGGCATTCTCCTCTCAAACTGGACCCTCTCCTCCCTCTCCCACTCGACCGCGTGTTCCGCCTCATGGACAGGTGTCAATTGCACCAACAACCGCGTCACCTCCCTCTCCCTCCCTTCCCTTAACCTCCGTGGCCCTCTCCACGCCCTCACACCGTTAGATCAGCTTCGTATCCTTGACCTACGTAATAACCGTCTAAACGGCACCGTTTCACCTCTACTCAACTGCACAAATCTTAAACTCGTTTACCTCTCTAGTAACGACCTTTCAGGCGTTATTCCGTTAGAAATCACGTCACTCACTAGATTACTACGTATCGATTTATCAGATAATAATCTAGAAGGTTCTATTCCAGATGAGTTTACAAAACTACGTCGTCTTATAACTCTTAAACTCCAAAACAATCAACTCTCTGGTGAAATACCGTCATCTTTTGCTAATATTAATAATAATAATAATAATAATAATAATAATAATAATAATAATAATAATAATATTAATATTATGCAATTGAATGTATCAAATAACGAACTGTACGGTCACTTACCTGAGAACTTAGCTCAGAAGTATGGATACAACAGTTTTGCAGGTAACAAAGGATTATGTGGATCTAGTCCGTTACCTGCATGTTCAGCGAGTATGACTCCAGCTACTGTTCAATCAAACCCTAGCTCGTTACCTACAACGTCGGTTATAGACGATAATAAGAAAAAGTCAACGCATGGAAGATTGCATCCTGGAGTGATTGTAGCGATAGTGATCGCTAATTCGGTGTTGATTGTGTTAATCGTTTCGTTTTTGGTTGCGTATTATTGCGGGAGAAGAAGTTCGGCTGGTTCGAAGATAGGGTCTGAGGTTGGTAAGAGCAGGAGTAGTTATGGGAGTGAGAGTAGAGTGTATGCTAATAATAATAATAATAATAATGGTGGGGAGAGAGTGATGGGAATAATAATAAGTTGGTGTTTTATGATAAGAAAAAGAGGTTTGAGTTGGAGGATTTGTTGAGGGCGTCCGCGGAAATGTTGGGGAAAGGCGGGTTGGGGACGGTGTATAGAGCGGTGTTGGATGATGGGTGTACGGTTGTGGCGGTGAAGCGGTTGAAGGATGCGAATCCGTGTGGGCGAAAGGAGTTTGAGCAGTATATGGATGTGATTGGGAAGGTTAAGCATTTGAATGTTGTGAAGTTGAGAGCTTATTATTATGCTAAGGAAGAGAAGTTGCTTGTTTATGATTATTTGCCTAATGGAAGCTTGCATTTGCTCCTTCATGGTAATAATTTGTCTACATAATCACTTAATTTTGTTTATTTTTTGTTGATTTTGGGTTTGATGTTGATTTAGTTGGTTAGATTAACCACTTTGGTGCCAATGACCTTCTGGCGCATTGACAGCCCCATAACTGGTAGTTACGGGTTCGACTCTCACCTTGAGTAAATTTGCTTTGGGTTGAACCAAGGGTTTTACCATAATTTCACCATCACATTTAGTATATTGTTTTATTCTTGAATTTTATAACTAATCAATTTTATTTCACTTTAGGTTTAGGTTTAATGTTAATCTACTTTCAATCAGATTAACCAGTTTGGTTTACACAAATCCTTTAAATTGTTGACCATATCCTCAATTTTGCTCGATTTAACATTTATTCGGTTTAGAAATTTTGGTCTGTTGGTCTTCAATGTTGACGGGTCTTATATAAAACCCGTCAACATTGTTGAGTTTGAAAATTTTATTTTATGTAAAATTTGGAATTTTGTATGATTACAGGTAACCGGGACCAGGAAGAATTCCGTTAGATTGGACAACGAGGATTAGTTTGGTGTTAGGCGCGGCCCGGGGCTAGCACACATACACGAAGAATACAAATCGTCTAGGATTCCTCACGGGAACATAAAGTCATCAAATGTGCTACTAGACAAGAATGGTAACGCGTGCATTTCTGATTTCGGGCTTTCGCTACTTTTGAACCCAGCTCACGCCTCGGCTAGACTCGGAGGATACAAAGCACCCGAGCAATGTGAGACCAAACGGTTATCACAAAAAGCAGATGTTTACAGTTTTGGATATTGTTATTGGAAATGTTAACGGTCGGGCTCCAAATCAATACTTGTCACCATCTCGTGTAGGTGTTGAGGAAGAGGAACAATCCGTGGACTTACCAAAATGGGTTCGGTCTGTGGTGCGAGATGAGTGGACCGCGGAAGTGTTTGATCAAGAATTGTTAAGGTACAAGAATATTGAAGAAGAGCTTGTTTCAATGCTTCATGTTGCAATGACTTGTGTTGCGGCGCTGCCCGAAAAGAGGCCGACAATGGTGGAAGTTGTGAAGATGATCGAGGAGATACGCGTCGAGCAATCACCGTTAGGGGAAGACTATGACGAGACGCGTAGTTCGATATCGCATTCGGTTGGCACAACCGAAGGTTAAACGTTGGATGGTTTTTTCCATCTTATAATTAGTTTGTTAAATATCAACCGTTTGAGCATGTTGTTGCTTGGTTTTTCTTCATTTGTTATGTGTATTGTGATTTAGTAATGTAAGTGTTAAGAAAATTAATTTAAGAATTTGAATTTAAAATATAAATATTTGTTTTAAAATATTTTGTTTTAGTATCATTTAATTATGGAATGAAATATAATATTGAAGTTAAAAAAAAAATTGTTTTAAAAAATATATATTTATTTAAAAAAATAAAAAGTAAAAGTTATGAAAGGTAAAGGACATGAGGATTGCAATCTCATGCTTGAAATGATGTTGTCTCCGGCACATCACTTTACTCCATTTTTTGCTTTTCATGCTTTTACACGTATGACTTCATTTTCACTCAAACCAAAATAAATATTTCAATTACTATTACAATAAAATGCATAAAAAAATGATTACACTTTAAAAAAAAATTGAACGGCAATTACACTTAAATCATATTATGATTTTAGCTTTTAAGTTTTTAGATATATATAGAGAGAATTACACAGATTGTACTTTAGTTATACATCAAATTGCATCCTATGTCCTTTATGGAAATTTTTCACTCCTTATGTCCTTTGTTTTATACACTTGTTACACCCTATGTCCTTTAGGCCAAACCAAGTTAAAAAACTCGGTTAAATGGGTCACATGCCCCTCACGTGAGGGGCAAATCTGTCTTTTCACCCCTTATGTCTTCTCCCCTTATGTATCTGAATTGACTGGTAAGTTAACCAGGTCAACTCCTCCTCTTAATCTTCAAGCCAACGACCAGCCACCAGGACCAGCCACTACCCGCCACTAGACCACCACCACCTCTTTCATTGAACCCTAACCCTTAATAAAATGTTCGGATAGCAAATTCACAGCATTATACAGAAAGGGGACAGAGAAAGGGTGGGTTATTGGTGATGGCAGGTGAAGGCGACAGCGACGGGTGTTCCCGGTGAGACAGAAAGGGTGGGTTTGTGGGTTGGCTTGTGGTGATACCCTCGTCGTTCGCCACCACTATACTCCGTCCTCCGCCACAAGCAGACACCGGAACCCCACATACATCACCAACTGATCAACAACCCCAGACACCACCGCCGCCTCCTTTGTTTCTGTCACCGTCTCTCTCTCTCTCTCTCTCTCTCTCTCTCTCTCCCCCTCGCGTCTGTCTTTCTCCCTCGCATCTCTATCTTTCTCTTTCGATCAGATCAGAATGTTGGGGTGGATTGTGGGTGTGAAACAAGTGTTATAGGGGTGTAGTAACCGAGGTTCGCTGGCAGGGAAGGGGTCCGGCCGTGCTCCGCCGGCGTTGGAGGCCTCCGGCTCCTCTTTCTTCTCTCTCTCTTCTCTAAGTCTCTCTCTCTCTCTCTTCTCTGAACCTTTTGTTTTATTATTATTGTTATTATTATTATTATTATTATTATTATTACACAAATTGTCCTTTAACGAGGGTGAAAAGACAGATTTGCCCCTCACGTGAGGGGCATGTGACTCATTTAACCAAGTTTTTTAACTTGGTTTGGCCTAAAGGACATAGGGTGTAACAAGTGTATAAAACAAAGGACATAAGGAGTGAAAAATTTTCATAAAGGACATAGGATGCAATTTGATGTATAACTAAAGGACAATATGTGTAATTCTCTCATATATATATTTATAGTTCACACTATTCTTGGCCAAACGTTAAACATTTCTTTGAGCCTATATGAAAGACATATTTTATCCTTTTAACTATAAATATTTAAACTATAAATATTAGAGGGCGGGGTCACTCCTTGTGTAGTGTTTCTCGGTTACCGTTGCTAATTGGCAACACTGCCACCACGGGGCAACGACAAAAGAAATTGCAGTTAGGCAAGAACTAACTGAACTGCAACGGTTGAATGAATTTAATTATTTGATTGTCCTGCTAGTTCACCGTGCAACAACGGTCGGTTTTATTTATTTGTTTATTTATTTATTTTACCATTTCTCTATATAACAACTAAACCTTATCTCATTTTTGTGCACGAAACCTATCGAGCTCCACTGTCACTGTCACCGTCACCGAACCTTCACTCTTCATCCATTTTCACCCTTCAAACCTACCAAGCTCCACCATCACCGAACATGATTCGTTGAACCGTTGGTCACCCCGTATACCGAAGTCAAAGACGCACCGACACCGCCGAGACTATCCTTTTAGCCTTGTGTACTAGTTCAATTCAAAGAGCTAATGGGTGGATCTAACCGCACGGTTGATTTAATTCACCGGAAGTGGGACAACCTCAACAAGAAATGTGAGTGTTTCAATACTCACTATCGGAGAACCTTGGAGGAAGAGGGTACGGACACGGGCGTAGACGTGGCCATTAGGGTCACCCAAATTGAGTACCAAAGTCGGTATTGTGGGAATTCCCGCATTGCATGGCAAATGTTAAAGTTACGCTTAGATTAGTTAATATATTTTTAGTTTAGTTGTGTGTTTTTCTAGTTTAGCTATGTTTTTCTTTTTCAGTTTAATTGTATTTTTAGTGTGTTTTGTAGATTAATGTTTGTGTCTTTAATTTTTATGTAATGTTTATGTTTTATATATAAATGTACTTTTATTAAAGTTAATTTGTTTTATTAAAATGAAAACGTAAAAAAGAATAGACAAAGTACCCTAAAGTGCCGCCAGTAATTTTAATTTGGTGGTTCTAGGGTACTTTGTCTCCATTTTCACGTGGCACTCTGGGAGCCGTCTGGGTTATGATAAGTACCCTAGAGTGCCCCTTCTTCCTTTAGAGATCGAACTTGTCTAGGCATTTGTAATTCGTAAGCTAATAGTTTTATGGTTAAATGAATAATGAGGAATGTGAGGGTAACTTCTGAAAACATGAGAACACTATTTCTTACGCTTTCACTAACTATGACATGAAGATAGAAAGATTTTGAATCGGCTAATATAATGCGTTTTACTAAACACAACACGTTTAACTAATAAAAATGAAAAAAAAAACCCAATTTGGTGGGGATGAAAGATAAAACAACAAAAACAATTAAAATGACGTCATTTACAAAAATAAAATATTTGTGGCATGTTATTGCTTGTTTAAATTGTTATTAAATCACTATGGGTATGTGTATGTTTGGCAAAATTAGCTGGAGGCTGGTAGCTGGAAGCTGGCAGCTGGAAGTTTTTTAAATATATTTTGGTGTTTAGCAGAGTAGCTAAAACTTTTAATAAAATGTATAAAATGACCAAAATGGGCATAATTAAAAAATTGTAAAGAAGGTTTTTATTTTATTTTTAAAATAGAATAGGTATTTGTGTCATTTACTAATTAAAAGCTTGTACCTAGTAGAGTTTTTTCTTAAAAGCTAGTACTAGTAGCTTTTCACTATATAGCTTTTTCTCTAACCTAAAAGCTTCCAGCTCCTTCAACAAAACAATGCTTTTTATTGAGTATGAGCTTTTTTTAAAAAAAAACTTGAAGCTCCTAAAAGCTCATTGCCAAACATACCCTATGTGTTACTAATATTCAGAAAATAAACATTAAACAGATTATTTCATGTTGAAAATTCAACTCGCCAACTTGAAACTTCTTAGCTTTTCAACCTGTCACTAGTGTTGTCTGCATTTACGGGTTTATGTGATCTTTTACCACTGAATTCACCTTGTTAGTCAGGCTTTGTTGATAGTTAAAAAATGCGTGCAATTAACAACAATAATAATAAGATAATAACAAAACAAAAAAAATGCCCCCACCGTTGTGGTGGAGTGGTATGGGAAGTGATGGATAAGGCTTGGGACTAAAAGGTCTCAGGTTCGATTCTTGATCCCACCCGGACCGGTGTCCTTTGATAGTCGGCAGATGTGTTTCGTAGGCCGTTAAAAAAAAGGGGTAACTTTGTAAAATAGTAACCAACTTTTAAAAGTGTTTCAATTAGGTCACTCAACAATTTTTTTTGTCTCAATTAGGTCACTCAACATTCACTTAGTATGTAAATTAGAGGTTTTTTCATCTATTTTGTAGGTAACTATAGTAATGTGGCTTTTTGTTTATTTTTTTCCTATTTATTAATGCCGACGTTAAGTGATGATGTGGATTTAGCATATTTTTTTTAATTTTTTAATATAATTAACATGTTATTTTCTTTTTTTAATACATCTACATATATTTAAAATCCTGACTCCAACATCTTCTTCTCCATGTCATTCTTGACACATACAAAATTTTACAAGACTTGATTTGAATGTTTAGTCATTTAATTGGGCCAAAAAAAATGAGTGACCTAATTGGAAAACTTTTGAAACTTGGTTACTATTCTATGAAATATTCCCTAAAAAAAATAATAACAAAATTAAATTTGTGAAAAAGACAAAACCTACATTTATTAATTAGATATCAGCTGAAAAGGTAGAAACAATTTAATTACCCATTATTGGCTTTTACGTATTAGTCACTTCCACAAAAAAAAAAAAAAAAAAAAAAAAAAAAAAAATATGATACCGGTTCAAATTAAAAAAGATGCCCATTTTCATCATTATTTAAGGGTTTTGATCATACTTTAATTTTAAACCATAATCAGTTGCTTGACTTTCGGGTGGTAGGTTCAACCCAAGTTGACATATTTACATCAATTTTTGTTTTATATATTAAAATTCTATGTACCAACTTGGTGTACATAGTAAAATGGAAAAACTTCTAGCATTTTATAGACTTGTGTAGTTGTGTTCGCATATACTTCACACTTCACACATTGCCCTTCATGCTATAGACCTTGTCAAAATAAACGGTTTTATCTGATTGGCTCATGAGAAAGTATTTTGAAGCTATGGCTTTATGCACCCAATTTAATAGGGCCTCAAATTTAGAGAGAAAAAAAAGTTATACACGGTAGTTTTTTGTAATCAAAGTCTAGTGACGCAATTTCTAAGTAACATTAGGTTTCTGTTTTGAGGAATTAGAATTTGATTTTTACAACTTGTGGTCAATGGTTGATGAAGTTTCTCATGAGACAAATCTTTAGTCAGATATCTCTATGGTCTTTGAGTCTTATTTATTATATTTATTATGCAATCATATATATGAGATCCTAGAAAACATAATATTTATACAAGTACGTATCAATAAAATATTAATTTCATAGTTTTCTCTTAAAAAAATGCGAAATAACTTTATTGTAAATGTGATCATCTATGTTATTCAACGTCCATCAAAGTCTGGTCACTCGAGTACACCCATAGGCAAATGGTTATCCCACACTTGATTGCAGACAATGTTGGTGACCTAGTCCATCACTAATTCTAGAGGAAACTCATCACTCGACGCCTATTATGGTAAAAACTTGGCTCGTTGACATTTTGTTATAAACTCATTTAGATGCCAAATAGAAAATCTACATATTTCTTATTTCATATTGAACTTCCTCATGTGTATAGAATTTGAATCATTTGTGAACCACCATTTAGGGTATATTTGGCAAACCTAGCTGGAGGCTGGAAGCTGTTAGCTTGTAGCTGCAAGTTGGTAGCTGGAAGCTTTTTAAATATATTTTGGTCTTTGACAGGGTAGCTGGAGCTTTTAATAAAATGTATAAAATGACTAAAATGGACATAATTAAAAGTTTGTAAAAAAAGGTTTTTATTTTATTTTTAAAATATAATGGGTATTTGTATCATTTATTAATTAAAAGCTTGTAGCTAGTAGAGCTTTTTCTCTAACCTAAAAGCTCTCAGCCTCTTTAACCAAACAAGGATTTTTATTAAGTAGGAGTTTTTTCTTAAAAGCTTGAAGCTTGAAGCTCCTAAAACCTTTTAAAAGCTCCTTGCCAAACATACCTTTAGAGAGAGAACTCGAGAACCAAATGTGAACACAAAAATCTCTCCATCAAAAAAATAAAAAAACTGTATAACCTAAAAAAATTAAAAAAGTAAAAACAGCAAAATGTTTATATAGGTTTACTCTTTCGATAAAATAAAATAAATAAAAGTTGGCTTGTATTACGATATGTATAATGCATACGTGCATTTCAGTGTTAGATATATACAGACATGTATATATATATATATATATATAGGATTTGGTTCAAATGAGAACCTTTTCCCAAATTGAGAACTAGAGAACCATTCTGGGCCACACATTTCTCTAAGGCAATTTTTTTTTTATTTTTTTTATTATTTTTTTTTTTTTTGCAAAAATCGCTGCTTTATATGTAAGGAATTTTTTTTTTTCAGTATACACATGTGTATAATTGCATTATACACATATGTATAATGCTATATACACATATGTATAACTGAAATATACACATATGTATAGCTGAAAAATGCTATATACACATATGTATAATTGTTATATACACATATGTATAATTGTCATATACACATATGTATAAATGAAAAAAAAATAAAAAAAAATTTTCCTTGCATAAAAATGTGCGATTAAAGCAAAAAAAAAAAAAAAAAAAAAAATTTTTTTTTTTTTGCCTTTATATGAAATGTGTGGCTCAGAATGGTTCTCTCAGTTCTCAAATAGGGGTTGGTTCTCTTAGGATCCCTACCCTATATATATATATATATATATATATTCTCTAAAATACCTTAATATTGATATCACATGGGACATGTAGTGCACTCAAATCATAAAAAGGAAGGTGGTTGGTAAATCGGAAGAAATTTGAAGACAGAAAGCGGTAAAGTATATAAAATGCCCACCAAACTTCTTTAACAATAATTTAATAGAAAATTTATTATAATATATGATATATCTTTATATACTTTATTATAAAAAACACAAGGACTTACGAGTGTGTAACAATATTTTATGAGTGTGTAATTTTGTATTCGACCATGTAATTAACAAGCTCAACAAAAATGATTTCTAATTTGTTTATGATTATTTCACTTTTTAAATTCTTAAATTATCAAACATGTCAAACAGTTAACATAAACAACTTTAACACGAAAATAAAAACACATCGAAATACCCATCTTTGTAAAGTTTTCCATTACACTTGTTTTTCATTATTTTATGTTAGCATAATCACTTCAAACATAATGGTCGGGTTTTCCCGGGAATTGGTAGCAATTGGTGGCCCGGGTACTCTTGAGTACCTGATTTGCCAAAACGGTGCCCGAGAGTGCTCGGAATTGATTCGTTAGCCGTTCAAAAAAAAAAGACAATGCTAAACACTTGGATTGGTTACACAAGGTTGGTTTTCTTCTCAAAATAAAAAATTATTTATATACATCAAAATCAATTTTATAAACATTGATATTCAAATTTAAAAAAAATAAAAAAATCAGCATTCATAAAAATAATAAATTTGTTTTCAAAGAGAATCAAAGCTATCAACTCTAAACTTTTGTATTTAATTGATTTCACCTTCCAATTAAATTCAAGATGTATTGATCCTTTTCTTTAAATGTTTGTAATAGTGCATTTGTAACCCCTAAAAATGCAATATCAAATTAATATACATGGAAAGACTAGTTGCTTGCTTTTGGCTAGCAATCTTAACACATGTTTGTAAACATAATCAATCACTATAAAATAGATGAAAAAGAAACCAAACTAAAGCACAAATGTTTTTAACTTAATAAATAACAAGCTGTAAATAAAGTTCAACATCAAGGAATAAGCAAACCTAACCACCAATAACTTTGCAAAAAGAGAACAAACAATAACGATACAAAATGACAAACAAAACTAAAGGAGAAAGATAAATATTATCAAGCTCAAGCAAAAAGGTAAAGGCAAAAATATAATTACTGATGATAGCAACTACATGAGGCTGTGGTCAGCTATGGAAGTCAGTGAGGATAGGGTGTGGCCATGTTTGGCTTTCGGGAGCGATTCATCCTTCCCGAACGCAGCATACAACTCTCCGTTGTACTGCGCTCTCCAAGTGTGCCTGTTCCCCCCTTCTTCCTTACCATGGCTAAACTTTTCCAAAACTCCTTATGACTTCTCCATCCTCGAAAGCTCATTTTCCTCATAAGTCACAAATTGTGACTTATAACTTTTGTCCCATTTTCTCCTTTTTAAAAGTCAAAATCTTCCAAAAGTCCTTTTCCAAACAATTACCCAAACACTTTTCTCCCATTTTCTCATTTTCCCCATAAGTCATAAGTTAAAAGGAGCTCCACAAATGTTGAGCCAAACATCTTAGTTTATATGAATCGTGCTTATTAGACCATGTGTAATGGGGATGTGAAATTTGGAGCCCCTCATTTGGGCATTTTTTTGACATGTGGCATGTGAGGCCATTAGGGGCTTGAAATTTATAAAGGATGTAGTGGTGTAGTGTGGTGTGAGTGTTTGTATATAATGATATTAAATTTGAATTAAAAAAAGAAAAATAAAAAAAATGAAGTGGCATGAGCTGATTGGAGGAAGAGAGAAGAGACATACGCGAAATATTTCGCGTGGCCCTCATTCACAAGGGTGGGGGCGGTGTTTGCAGGTTAAATGGGCGCCAAAAAGCCCCATTCACACCCAATTAAATGGCCACTACGTATGGTCTTACAAAAAGTTTATATTCAAACCAAGCCATATTCAGTTTTTTAATTTTCAAATCGAGTTTCAAATTCAGTACATGAATTATGGAATGGATTCCGAATTTAGCCTTCAAATATGTGATTTTCGAATCAATTATAATTCTTATTTCTTTTTGTGCAACATACATAGATTTTTTATTTACTTTACATATAAATACACATATATTACTTATGTTATTTTTTCCTCGTACTTTCGCGTTATTTGAATCAATCCGAATTCGTCCCCAACTATAATTTTCAAAATCAAATGAGGTTTTCGAATTATATTATCGAATTCATTTTTGAAATTTCAAATTCGAATAAGTCACATGTGACCCATAAACACACGAGATAGTGAATTGGTGATGGTGTCATTGTGGTCCTACTGTCTTGGCATGTTATGTTAGTGAGTGAGTGAGTGAGTCTATGCTTGTGCGCACTATAAACAACAGGCTGCCCAACAACAAACCAAGAGCCCAACAGACTGCAAACAATGAAACTTATATTGGTGCTTAAATAAATTAATGGAACAGAACACCTTTGTCACAAATATATCAACACTAATTCTAACAAGCTAAAAATCATATAAATCAAATGCAATCTTTGTGTTAAACAATAAACATGTATAGGGTGTTATATACATTGCTAAAGGATGATGCACAAAAGTATTTATGTTGCTTAGAGGTCGGTGACTACCTTGAAGATGTACGGCGTGTAGCAAGATGTTGCTTCTAGTACACCCATTAAACAAAATATAGTTGCACATGTTAGTTATTATACTTCATCGATTGGCATTATTAAGTGTAAGGGGGGACGGGGCGTAACCAGTTAATGGCACTGGTTCACCGCCGTCGTGGTCACAGATAGTAAGATTCTGATAGTTCTGTGGAGTGTTTCCGTGGTCTTATCTCACGGGTGCAGAGAGGGGAGAGAGAGAGAGATGCAGAGGAGATAGGGAAACCAAGTGCTCTGGGGATGCTTTATAGGTGGTGCTGCCGGTGGGAAGGGTTCACGAGTGCTAGTCCAGTTGGCGGGCTGTGATTGATTCGTTATAGATGCTTCACGATAAGCACCCCGTCCTCTCCAACAAAATTTAGTGACTGGTCCAAGTCTCTGTTGACAGAACATAGTCTCTCTGAGTCTAGAATCACATAAACCCTCCCTAAACCTTATGAGACTAGCCAAAACCACCACAGACAGACTCACAGACCTTTGCCAATTGTCAGGTTAACCCATCTAACTACTCGAGACAATATTAAGATGATGATTGATACACACATGTCATACTAAAACTTGTGGTTGATCGACAATCAAAAGCACGAAATATGGGCAGCATCATCACTCACAATCCACATACAAGCCGATTATAGCCAATATTTAACTACAGATATTACAACACTCTAACTATGACATCTATGAGGAGATGATAACAATAACAATATTAATTTACACAAGAAATACAAGCAGGCCGCTAAAGTTAGTCAATTCTTCCCGTTTGATCAATTAACGTACCAACATGCTCTCCAGACAACGCTCTTGATATATTTCCAGGCTCATGGAGATTGAATATCACAACTGCAAAAATAAAGAAAAAAATTGGTTTAATAAAATGTTGCGCCCCGCATTTCATTTTTGTGGGTTTCATTCCCATAATGCAATAATAAGTTGTGGAGATGAAAAGATGGGCAGACGGGTGGGTGGGTTGGTTACTGATAAAAATAAATTCGGGTTAAAATTAACACACTCTAATTAATCAGTACCACACATATGGCATAGCGAAGATAGAAAAGTCAAACTTACTGGTTTATAAAAGGGTTTAATTCATCACAGCGTAACCAAATTTGTCAAGTGACCTATATGGAACTTATATAAATCCTAGTTATTCTTGATGATAATTTTTCAAAATATAACTTTTAGTAGGAGGGTATAATGACGAAAAAAATTCACTAGATAACAACCGAGTTTCACACGTTTTAAATTATAACCATATAGAAAAAGTGTCACTAAATACGTTTAGGTCACTTATTTATCTAAAATTTAACATTTGTAAAATAGTTTCGGAAGAAAGTGACGTTCTAGAAACAAGAAAACTTTTGACTTTAGTGGAACACTTGGGAAGCTTGGTTACGGTTAATAGAAAAATGCAGAAATAAGAAGAAACCAACCAGGAATCCCATTTTCTTCACAAAATGTTGCAGCCATCATGTCCATTGGTGATGCGCATGCGCCTCTAGAAGCGAACTCCCTAAAGGAAATGTGCTCAAATGCAACATTATTCATGGAGTCACATTCATATACACCATCTGCGTTTGTACCTTTAACAAACGCATCTGCGTTAACTGCAGGAAAGAAAAGGACAATTAATTTACAATTAAACTCTTTTTAAAGTCATTTTTTTTCCGTGATAAATAACTAGAGAGAAAAATGCACACAATATTAACAAACTTTACACCTTTTCAACCAACTTTATACTAGGCGTAAAAAAGGATTCCAACTAATATTCACTACTGATTTTAGCAACCAAGCATTGACATCAAATCCACATTTTCAATTAAAACTGTATTAAGTATAAAATGTTAAAAAAAATTACAGGTGTGCCAAAAGTGACCTCTCTTTAAAACTAATATTCAAACATCATTTGTAAATGTCACATTTGAAATATTTAAAATTTTTGTAGCTAAAATTCATAATAAAGTTGGTTTCTATTATGCACATAACATAAAATGGTTACTAAAACGTGGGGAAAAAAATTAACGTTTGCTTCTATTTTGTGCAGTTTGCTCATAATCAGATATCATAGACAAAGTTGTTCCTTGAAAAGGTAAACCGATAGCAGTTTTTTTTTCCAAGGGTACTAAAATTTAGGTTGTCTAGCAAAATAGAATATCAGAGAATGGGAGTCATACTCTCAGAAGCTCTAAGGGCAGCAGCTGTGTCAGTAGAGAAGAGTGGATTCCCAGTGCCAGCACCGATACCACCAAATATAACAACCCGCCCTTTCTCTAGATGCCGGATTGCTCTTTGCTTACTGTACGGTTCAAAAACCTCTGGCATAGAAAAAGCTGACTGGACACGTGTCTGAACACCTAATTTCTCCAATGCTGACTGGATTAATATGGAATTCATCACAGTTGCCATCATACTGGTAACATGTGAAACCCATTGTTCATCAAGAAAATTGTACAACTGGATATATGCATCAACATGCCATAGTACCAATATTTTAGTTTTTCATATGCTTGTGTAATAAAATAATGGTTATACGCTTGTATATTTAGGGATCGTTTCATATCATATATCCTTCTTAATTTCATAATGTCATATTCAACCTTTCAAAACACTAAAATGTGATATTTGTTTCTGTTTCATTGATTAAACAAAAACATAATCTGATTAGACGATTCTCATTATTAATTTTGTTTTCCTATTTGTTTGTTCAGTAAAACAGACTGTTATAAGTAATTGATTCTATTTTACTTACCATAAAACCGGAAAATACAATATTGACCATATTATGAAATTTAGAAGGATGTGTATGAAATACTAAGCCTTTAGAAAGATATATATGAAACTAATTCATGTGTGTGTATTTAATTGAAACCGGTTATGCTTCAACTTGATTATCTGCTTCATCCATACATGTCTACTATTAGAAAATTATAATTAGCATATCGAGGAATAATAATATTACCCAATTTGATAAGCAGTGCTTCTATCCATACCAGTAGTTGTAACCCACGTGTCTCCACAAAAGAAATTGCGCCCACCAACAACTATTGCCACCTGAAATAGAGGCTTGCATGTTCCAGATCATTCAAATAAATTTACATTTTATAAAAGTAACTTCTGATGATGATAATAAAGTAAAAATGAACACCTCAACACCAACATTGCAAGCCATAGATACTTCTCTAGCAATCAGCATCGCCACCTAAATAACATAATAGACCAACACAAAAATTTGAATGATATACCATGGCAATACCAAAATTAAATTAAAGATTAGATTCATAAATATATTAGATAGAGACATATGGGAGTTTGTTTCAAAACTAAACAATATGCTGAGAACCGCCTAAGTGACTTCTCTAGCATAAGGCAGTTATGTAACCAACCACCTTTTTCTCTCGCCCTCTGATTTTAATTATCTTTTATGAACTACGTACAAGTCTATTATCCGGTTGTCAACATATTTGGTTCTAAATTAAATCAATGTGCCCATGTATATACATATATCTATATATATTTAATTTCACAAAATCATATTTAGCCTTTCAAAACACTAAAGATAACATGTTTAGTCCATTATATATTTAATAAAAGAAAATCAGTCACATATAACCCTTTTTTTCACTGAATAAACAAATAGAAAAACAATGTGAAAACTATGAATCAACTCAACGCATAATGTTCGCAACATTTATTCAGTAAAACAAGCTGTAAAAAGTAACAGATTTTGTTCTTATTACTACAAAATCTGTTAATACGACATGATAGTTGTTTTTAAAGGGTTAAAATTTAATCAAAATTAGAAGAACATATATAAATTTTGCAACTTTTAAGAGGATGAATATGAAATTGCTCTCATTCCACCCTACCCAAATCCCAAGAGTTAGCTTTTGCTATAAGTGAGATTTTACTAGGTAAGTTTGTTTGCTTGTAGAAGGACAAATATGGAATTGCTCCGTACCTTTGGATCAGCACTGTGAGAACCAGTTCCAGCCAGAGAAGCACCACTAATTTTAAAAACAACTCTCCTCCATCTAGCATTTGTAACCGGTTTAGGCTTTATAGATGTGATTTGACAACCTGGGCTAGAAGTTGCTGTTGCGTATCTGCAGAACATCATTGATTGGATACTTGTTCATATAAATATTAACCAGCAACAAGATTGCCATTCAAGAAAAAAAAAACAAGTAACAAGATCAGAATATCATGATAGTCAACTATGAAATATGTAACAGCATGCAGTATAACGTTAGATACATTTTATTACAGCGATAACATAGCAGTCGACCTTTAGTGGACCATGGATTCACTTGGTTTAAGCTAGTGTCATCACTCACTACAGAAACAATTTCACGTACAACTACAGCATTCAAAGTACTAACGGAAATTTTCCATGACCTAAATGGAACAAAAATAACTCGACAAACAGAATTTTAAATACCAAATAGCATAAAACCAAGTACAATGACATAAATAGAACAACTTTTTCAACTACATTACTATTTTATGCAATTAACCGTTATTTTTTATATTGGATGAACAATTTAACATAAAGTTAAAGTATTTCTTATTTAGACCATCCACAATGGAGGACTTAAAAACATTGTCACATCGTCACCACCTTTTTATTATTAACCACTCATGACTCATCTATCTATATATATACTTTACATACCAAAAGTACAACGGCCCCTAACGGCCTAACCCAATCTGTTTTTTCTAGTTCTTTGCCAAGAACGACACTCCAAAACCAGGTACCAAAAGCGAGTTCCACAATGGTAAAAGTAGATGATGCGACATTTTGGGGGGCTGAAAAACGGCTAAAAACAGCTTTATTGGACATGCTAATATAGTAATATCAAATTTTAAGTTATTCTTAACCTTTAAAACATGAACACAATGCAATTCACCATGTCAATATCACATAGTGAAAATTACCAAAACAAGCATGTTCGAGTTCGACCAACTATTTACCAAAGTAGACAAAAGCGCCAACTAAATACTAAACAATACCTATATTAACAATTTCCCGTCATGTATTCGTCTTCCATTCGGTAATTCATCTTATAAATTTCATTACCACAAAAAATCATAATCAAATCTAAAACAACGACAAACAAAACGTCACATACAACATACCTCTTATTAGCCTGTCTACCAGGACTACTCATCCCACTCCCCGAATTCTCCTCCCCTAACACCGTCTTCATCGGCAACGAATTCCCGACAATCTGCTCCATCTTCTTAAACCACGGCCAATGACTCGTCCCGTTCCCATTCCCCCCACTCGTATTATTCATCATCCGATGCCGCTCCAGCTTATACCGCTTCTTCAAATTATCAACCTTATTCTTACACTGCTCCACACTCTTCCTTTGCTTATCACTCCTCTCACTCACACTAACCGCCACCTCTTCCCAATCCCTACCCCTTAAATTGCCTCTGTTTTAACTGCACAAACTTATCCAAATACGCTTCTAATAAACACGCTATTGCACTATCACTCCATTCCTCTCTATCCTTCCTATACTCTCCACCACCAGATACTTTATGTCTCTTATTATTATTAATATTATTATTATTACTATTAATATTATTATTAATGTTACTATTACTGTTACTATTATGATTAATGTTACTATTATTATTGTTATGATTATAATTAAACGGTGTCGTACCACTGTCGCTAAGCTCGTCACGATCGTGCCACTTGTCAGAAGGAGGGCCGTTGATTCTGGATCTGTTTAAATCGGAGTCGGTGTCGTACGGAATGGCGACGGTGATGGATTGAGAGCGAAAAACGACGTCGTTGGATTGATTAGGTGGGTTGGATTGGGAGGATAATAAGTGAGGGTTGTTTGTGGTGGTGGTGGTGGTGGTGATTAAAGGGAAGTCGTCGTCGTCGGAAGATGTCATCGGAAAACGTTACGGTTGTTAACGGTGGGGTTAGGGTTTGGAATTGGGGATTGGAGACGACGTTAAGTTTTGGGGTTTGGTGAGCCGTTAAATGTAGCGGAGTTAAGACGTGAGGGTTATATGTGACGGGGCCGTTAGTGTAAACATGGTTTTATTGTGTGTGGACCCCGCGATATGTTATCAAATAACAGGTAATAATGATGGGTGAAAGATGCATTTTTTGACATGTGGTATTTTAGGCCATTTTACTAGGTGAAAGTGGCTTGAAATTGACAAATGGTGTAATAGAGCATGTGGCGCAATTTTTGACGTGTGACATGTGGGGTCACATGCCATTTTATTTTATTTTTTTTAAAATTTAAATAAACAAACTTTTTTTTTTAATTAAAATATAAATTTTTATTACCGGACAATGAAAATAACAAACTATTATTTAATTAAAATATTTAACTAGAATAGATATAAAAAAGTTACACTAATTCACTAAATTACCTAAAATAAAAAAAAATCACGGAAAAATAAAAAAATTAACGATCATCCTAAAAAAATACAATCTAAAGATTAATGTTATATTTTGCCCGGATTTATTGCTTGCGAAGATTAAACAAAAATAGCACATCTTCTGTGAGTCCCTCGGGCGACCTCAACAGGAACTCGATGTCCTTCTCCAATTGACGCGCCTCTTGAATCTCGACGAACTTCTTATTTTCGGCGGCTCTATGTTGCATGGTCTCCAACCGCTTTGTTCCTAGGTCTTGTATACTTTAAAGACGTTGATTCATCTGTTCAAACTCGTCTTTTAAGTCGACACCCATCGAAGATGACTCCGCACGTCCACCCTTTCGCACGCTTCTTCTACCTGGCGGTCGAGGCAACTCTTCTTCTGCTTCTTCAACCTCTTCATTTAAACCTACTGCCCGAGCATCCGAAGTGGGCGTATCAGGATCAATCGAAGAAGAGGTTTTCGAGCGTTTGGCTCTGCGCCTACCCCCTGTCATGCCCGGTACGTTTGCCCATTTAGGGCTTCCCTTTAGAAGCTCCCAACACCTCATGTAAACATGTACAAACCGGTTTTTTTGGCCAAACCGGTCCGGTTTATAAACCGGATCAGTTTTTTTTAATGAAGATAAAACCGGTTTTTATCCAAACCGGTCCGGTTTTGAAACCGATTTTTAGCACCAAACACTACCATCTATTGGAATCGATTAGGACCGGGTTTAAAACCGGTTTTTTTGCCAAACCGGTCCTCCAATATCCAAAATACCTTGCTTATATACCGGTTTTTTTCTCAAAAACCGGTTTTTTCCCCAAATCGGTTCTTCTCTCAAACCGGTTTTCAAACCAAACCGATCCACGAAACCACAAACCGTTCATAGGACCGATGTATAGGGTCGGGTTCGGACCGGTTTCTCTCCAAACGGTTTTTTCCAAACCGGTTTACCGGTTTTTTTTACCGGGCCGGTTTTAAAAACCGGTTTTTTTGTACACCTCTAACCTCATGTACGGGAACATCCCACGATCGGGGTTGTACTCCTCCAACGCTCTCGTCAAATATCAACATCGCCACAACTGCTACCCTAGTTATCCTTCAAACGTTGAAAATATTCTTGAAACCCATGGCATTTTTTATTGATGTCTGTCCACTTTCCCGAAATCGAGTCCTTATCCCGATATTCTCCTCTACCCATCGCGTTGAAAAACGTCTCGTGAATCCTTATAAAAAAAGAAGTGAATTGTGGTACTTCACTACAAAAAATTATAAAACATATATTATTATGCATTTTTTTAAAAAGACAACTTATGTTTAAGAAAAAAAACTTATGGCTTTTTTTTTAAACTTACGATTTAAAAAATTAAAAAAAAAAACAAAAAACTTACGATGTTTTTTCAAAAAGACTTACGGTTTTTTTTTTAAATTAAAACTTACAATTTTATTTAAAAAAAACATACCAACTTCGGGATCCTCCGAAATGTCTAGCCACGCTCGGGCGAGCGCGAACTCCTCGTCTTTGGTCCATGGTTGATACGCCTTTCTTGTTTTGGGTTTGACCGGCTCTCCCTTTTTTTATGCGACCATTTTTTGGGTTGGGAGCTCTCGGGTGGTCGCTCAGCTTGCGTCTCCGGTACTTGCTCGGGTTCTTGCAATTTATTGAAATTAGAATTATCTATAATATTATTAAATTTCAAATTTTAATAATATACTAAATTAAATAATTATACCCTACACATTTTAATATATTTTTTATAAACAATACTTGTATTCATATAAATCACTACCGATAAGTCTAATTTGTATGTACCATAAATCACTACGTCAACTCTCATCTCCACCGCCATTGCCCCCATGGGTTATCTATATTTGACAAGGTCAACTATATTTTTTAATATGTAGAATTATTTATTAATTATTAATATTATTAAAAACTTAGAAATTTTAAATTATAAAAATATGCAAAATTAAATAATTATAATATATATGTTTTAGTCTATATTTTTTTATAAAACTATACTTCTATCCATGTAAATCATCGCCAATAAGCCTAATTCGTATTTGCCATTAAACACCACGTATACTCTCATCTGCCAATGCTGTCATACGTTATCTATATTTGACAAGGTCGTCTATATTTTTAATACATAGAATTATCGATTAATATTATTTAAAAACTTAAAATTATATAAATATATTAAATTAAATAATTATACGTACTCTACGTGCTTTAATAATATTAATTGATGATTCTACATCAAGCAACACATCAACTCTATGCGTTTTAAATATAGATAACGCATGGTAGCAATGGAGGTGGAGATGATAGGTGAGGTAGTGCTTGATGACAGATACGAGTTACGCTCATAGACGGTGGTTTATATGGATAAAATTATTTTTTTATAAAAAAGATACATAATAAAACGCAAAAAGTATAATTATTTAATTTAATATATTTTTATAACTTCAAATTTTTATGTTTTAATAATATTAATAGATAATTATAATTATAATTTCAATAAGTTGCAAAATTTATCCTTGTAATCAAATAGAGTTAATTAAAAGAATATCTAGTTATAATAAGGCATTTTAGTCAATTTATCAAAACTTAACTAGAAAAACTTACTGAGTTGGCTTTAGTACCCAAACATGTTACAAAACTGAAACCATAAACCTTAACATGTTAAAAAATAAAGTTGGTACCATAAGATGTTACATTTTATAAACCATAAGGATTTATCCGTGTAGTTCTCTCTTATATTATCATGTGTTTGAGTCATAAAACTGGCTCTTATGATCAGATGACCTCTGCTTTACAACAGATTTTCCATTCCATTGTGAATGAAACACCTTTCAGGGCATCATCATACTTTTTCAATGAATTGGTGTTGCATCACCAAAATGACACTTCGGCCTTACTTCCGGTTTTAGACCTTTAGTCCCTACGGTTCAAGTTACACTTCTATCTCTAAACTTCAACATTTTGACATGTTGCTCTTTGGATTTTTAAATAATATACGGATCTCATCAAAATTCACTATTTTGATATGTTAGTCGCTGCTTAGATTGAATATCTTAAATCATGGTCTATCGTTCTCCCTGTTTCACACATCTCACCAGTGTTTTAAGATTTGAGTATAGCATTTTTGAATTTTTTTTTCCAGAGTTTCAACCATGTAACTAATTCTATACTCATTCGGTAAATGGGTATATTAATCGAGTCAATTAATTTAAAACCAACCTGCTTTACTTTCGGGAAAAACATGCAATGCTTTAATTTCTTAATATGATAGCATGAGGGTGTTTAACAAAAGCGTTCATTATGCATAAAAACATGCCACGCACATCAGATAGACCGGTGTCTTTGTAGTAGGCGCTGAAAGCTACCATGCTCTCAGCAAATTCACCCATCTCACCATTTGTGACAGTTGCGAATAGTATATAGCTTTCAAATATATATTAGTTGTTATGATGGTGTATGCTCCTTTGGTATGCGGTAATATGGGGGTCAGTCTGGTTAAGCACAAGGGGAACTTAAAACGGGTCAAGTCTTTTTGGTCTTACACATAATCAATGTAAAAAAACTAAATTGATAAATATCAAACATTTGGCTAACAACTTCAGGATCGATCAACACGTATCTTGTTGATATGTACATCTGCCCCATAAGAGGGTGCTTCCTGGAATATATTAAATAACCATTAGTTAGTACAAAGAAATATAAATAACAATTAGTTAGTACAAAACAACCTCTAACCCCTTGATTCTTCCCTTCAATTATGGTAGCACTAGAAACGAGTCTGCATATGTTTTGCGATCACTAGCCCACCAACCAGAGCCAACCTACACCACCTACATCCTTCACCTACGCCCTAACGTCCGTCACCTACCATCTGGAACCACCCTACACCACCAATCAGAACCACCCTGCAACAACAATACCCTTCACATACCCTCGCTAGTCGTTTTCTATCACCTGCACCCTCAATAACCGTTACCTACCCACTTCCCTCCTACACTTCATTTTAAATTCAAACCTGTTCGCCCCCAACATCCACCATTTGCCTATACCACTGACCATCAGCCCCCGACAACCAACCATTCGCCCCTTACCACTAAAACCATCTACCTATTCGTCTCTCACTAACCCATTCTGCCTATATAAAACAAACATCACAAACACTAACCATGGTGAGAAAAATATGGAGGGAGAAAAATTGTTGTCTGTTGGTATAAAGCAAACTATAATAGTAACAAGAATAGATGACCGGCACAATTATGAGTGCATTATTGAATGCCAAACTTTTCTGAATACAAGAACTTAACGTGAAAAATATAGACTAGAACATAACAACTTAGACTGAAAACTAGGCCAAAGGAAAAGGTAAAAATAAAACAACTTCAACGGTGCATACATGCACTTATTCAAACGTTCATGAAACGTACCGTGGCGAAGCTTGACCCAAAACTTCAAGGGGTCAGAAGTCACTAGTTTCAGGTTGTCGAAACCGTATATACCAAAAAAATTTCTATACGAATACTATATAATCGGAACTTCTGTTTGAAAATTCGGGGGGGGGGGGGGGGAGCGGCGGTGGCCCCTCCCCGCCCTTTAAGAGCTGCGCTCCTGGAAACGTAAACAATCCATCTTCTAGCACCTGACAATTCTAGTCCCCCAATTTTGAGTTACTTTTAACACCCTCCCATAACTCAAACTTCTTCACACCAATCATTTCTCTGAATTTCTCAAACTTGTCCATGTTGAATGCTTTAGTCAGACCATCAGCCATTTGCTCAGATGTCCCACAAAACTTCAGCTCAACTAATCCTTTTGCCACCATGTCCCTAATGAAATAATACTTCAATTCTATATGTTTAGCTTTATTATATTGACCTGGATTCTTCGACAAACAAATTGTTGAACTGTTGTCACAAAATATATAGTAGTAGCTCCTTCCTGCTTCATGCCCAAGTCCTCCAACATCCTTCTAATCCATATCCCTTGACAAGAAGCATCAGTAGCAGATACATATTCTACTTCTATGCTAGATAAAGCAACCACATGTTGCTTCTTTGAGCTTATAGTGATCACACTACTTCAAGACTAAAGAGATGTGCGGAAATGCTTTTTCTATCATCCCATGAATTACCCCAATCACTATATTTAAAGCCTTGAAGCACAACACCTTCACACTTCTTACTCTTTTCATAACATAAATCAAACTTTAAAGCATCATACTTCAGTACTAGTGGGTTTTGAGGCGCGCATTGCGCGCCTTTAAATTTGTCGTATTCAACAATCTTCATGGTAGGATTAAAACTTAGAATTCATACATATAGAGCAATATGACAGCAAAGTGATTACATAAAAATTTGGAAATTTCGCCGCCATAGTTTGGACCAGGATTTTACTGCATCTTTTTTCCGGCTTTCCTCCATCTGTGGCTTTGTTTTCGTCTGCATTTTGACAGGAGAAGTCAAAGATACGCGAACCCAATGAAAGTAATTATCATAGGCACCTATAGTCAATACTACTATTTATATACGTAACACATACCTAAGCACCCCTTTTGCAGCACAAATATAGTCCAACAAACCTTTCTAAATGGACAGAATAACAGCCGCCCAACAAACCTTTCTAAACGGATAAAGTAAGACTTCTATGGTGTTGAGCGTAAAAATTAATTGGTCTGTCAATTTGTCTATTTTGTTTCATTTGATTCAAAACCAATTGGGCCTTTTACAAAGGACAAAAAGCATGTAGCATAATTTATAAGTTGCCTAGTGTAAGCATTAATGACCTCTTGACAGAAGGTGCAGTGCTGTTTCGCAAGTCTTAGTTCGGTTGGGTCCTCCATGGCTAGGACCTGTTCGCTTGTTTTCTTAAATAACTGAGTTGTCAACCACCATTATTAAAAAGTGTATGACATGAAGGTAACTAGGTAAGTAAGTGTATCTTACCTTGCTTAGTAAACATTAGCGCATCCAAGTCCTACTACCATGTATCCTAGAAAGTATATTTTGAATCCCTGCATTCAATACAACTACATAAGCATATAATTTATACACTGCAGCTCTTGCAAATTAACTTTGCTTCACATAGTGTATCGACGTATGAAAATAAAATGAGTCTACATTAGGAAAAACTCTCAAACCTAGGTTGACGTTTATTTGATAAAGCAAGAAAAATCATGTTTACCGGCACATAGATGTCTTTATTGGGCATAAGTTTGTTACAACCCAAACAGGAGAACTCATCCCAAAAGACTAGTCTGATGGGAGAGAGAGTCCACTTGGGTTATAAACCCCACATTGGTTGCCCATAAAACCGATGCGGGACAAGTCTCATACCTTGCAATGATTCCGGTCCATAACAATCGACCCTCCTTAGGGCCAACGTCATCGTTGGTCACGGCCACGTTGGTCACGGCTGGCTCTCTCCAGGACACCACTCTGTGGGCCACCACTCCGAGTTTGGCTCTGATACCATTGTTACAACCCAAACATGAGAACTCATCCCAAAAGACTAGTCTGATAGGAGAGAGAGCCCACTTGGGTTATAAACCCCACATTGGTTGCCCATACAACCGATGTGGGACAAGTCCCATACCTTACAATGATTTCAGTCCATAACAGGCTCCTGCCATCAAGTTTCTTCAAATGGACTAGCGGTACAGTCATGTGAGCCACACACCCCAAAAAATTTAACTATTGAAAATCTGGTTTATACCCTTTCCGAGCCTCATACGGTGTGACCCGTTTTAAAGATTTAGAAGGTACCCGATTTAAAATATAGACTGCTTGGCGAACACCTTCAGCCCAAAAATTTTGCAGTATTGACATCGTCTTAAACATGTTTCGTGTAGTGTTTAGGATGGACCTATTTCGTCTCTCAACTACGCCATTTTGTTGAGGCGAGTAAGGTGTCGTCAATAGTATCTTATGCCGGTTTGTTCACAAAATGTTGCAAATGCTTTGTTGACAAATTCACCACCTCTGGCACTTCTTGTTAGGACAAAGAGGATTGGTGAAACCACTTTTGTAAACCTTAGTCTAATTCACTTCTGTCATTTTGGCTAAGTATAGAAGTACTGAGGAGAAGACAAGAAACTGCTGAAGAGAAGATATGAGAAGTGCTGAAGAAGAAACTTCATCAGAAGTTCTGAAGTCCAAACCAGACAAGTTCACTTCAGAAGTACTGAAGACAAACTACTCATCAGTAGTTTGTCTTTCATCAGCACTTAGCATCAGATATTTTCCACCGCCTTTTGCATCAGTAGTTTTATTGTTTATTATTACTTTTAGCTATTTTGTTAGTTTCAATGTTGCAACTTGTGCAACTTGTTTCTACTGTTTCTGTACTTGCTTTTTGGGCAAGATACATGTATGTAAACGTCTATAAATAGGAGGCTTCAACCTTCTATTTTAGACATTGATTTTAATAGAAAATCCTTCAAACACTCTCAACTGTTCTATTCCATTTCAGTATTTATTGTGAATCTGTCTAAGTATCTAATTCTCATTTACTACTTGGATTCATAATAAATACTTGTCATTTATTAGTTTCAATCATCAAGGGGGAGTAATAACTCTGCCTTAGTATAAAAAGTGTTGCTTTAACTTATACATTCCGCTGTGCTTATAATCTGATCTACAAGGACTTGCTAAACACTTAAGTGTCAAGATAGCAAGTTCTTACTTAGCAAAAAGAGCAAACTGATCCAACAATTGGTATCAGAGCATTGGTTTATCTGATCACATATCAATCTAACAAATTGAGAATCAGACACAAAGCTCTTATTGATATTCAATAAAAAGATCAAAAGTTCACTTTTTATCAATATCCATCATTTAAAAGAGTCATCTGACAAATCTATACTCTTTAAAATGGATCCACATAATACTGGTTCTGCCACTAAACCTGCCATGCTTGTGAGAAATGAGTACAAAATATGGCAAAAGAGAATGGCACATACCTTGTCACAAACCAACACAGGTTGTTGGAGATCTGTGATATATGGTCCTCACAAACCAGTAAATGTTAATCTTGAAACTAATGTTAAGGTCCCTAAGGACCCTAAAGAATATACAGATGATGATTTCCTAAAACTTGAGCTAGATGCAAAAGCATTCTCTATGTTGGCAATGGCTCTCCCAAATGAGATATACTCTAGCCTTTTACATTGTGAAAGTGCCAAAGAATACCTGGGATTGTCTTAAAGAACAGTTTGGAGGAACTGAAGAGGTGATTGCCAACACCAGAGAGATTCTAGCTCAACAATATGAAACATTTGCTCATATTAATGGGGAAACTTTGACTCAACAATTTGAAAGATTCTCCTCATTAATATCTGAGCTAAAGTTAAATGGTCAGACCTATACAACAGTGTCTATGCTACATAGATTTTTAAGGTCTTTACCTGACAAATGGGAAACATACTCCATTGTTTTAAGATCCTCACCAGATTTTAGCTCCCTCACTCTAACAAAACTCCATGGGAGATTACTTACTTTTGAGAGAGAAATTGATCAAAAGAAGAAATTACAATCATCTGGTAAAACTGCTGATGACTACCTACCAGGTAGTACAGCACTTTTGGGACAAGATTCACCAACTTGTTCCTATGGATCTTATGACAATATTGACATAACCACTGGGATCTCATCAGAAAGATCTTTCCCAGGTTATGACAATAATGACCAAAGTCAAACTGCTGATAATTTATGTTTTATCATGGATGATTTGAAAAATTTTAGCAGTGATGACTTAGAAGAAATGGACATATTACACCAACTGGCCATGCTAAGCATTAAAACTAACAAGTTTTATAAAAGGTCAGGAAGGAAATTTCCAGGATTGACCAGTAATACAAAAATTGGTTTTGACAAATCTAAACTGAGATGTCACAAGTGTCAGAAGTTGGGACACTTTGCTAGAGAGTGTAGAAGCTCTAGCTTTAACCAATCACAATCTGGAAATAACTATAACCCCAATTATAATAGGAATAATGGAACTCAAGGGAGTGCTCATTTTGTACAGGCACAAGCTCCTCAACAGCAATACATGCCACAAGTACAATATGTTCAAGTGCCTGCTCAACAGATGCAGAGCCAACAATCAATCCCTCCCTTTCCAGCTGCTCAACATCCTCCACAGCCTCAATAACCCTCTCAACAAAGTCTTTTCACCTCAGGGTATGTTGACTGGAGCAGTCTCCCTTTTGACACCACAGAGTGCAATCCTGATGCAGACAACAAAGTGTTTGACATCAACTGGGGAGAACCAGACAATGGCAGAAAGAACTTTGCCTTAATGGCATTTGAAGGCTGTACTTCAAAATCTGCATTGTCACAGGTATCAAAAGAATCTTTGACAAAACTTTGCTCAAATTCTTGCAAAGAAACTTTTGCTCTCATAAGAGAGACAAATCTGCACTTACAAGGTAAAGCCAATGATTTAGAAAGAAAATACACACAGATAAAATGTGATTTAGAAAGAAAACTGTGTGCTAAAACAAAAGAAGTTTCTAAATTAACTGACTCTGCTATTGAAACCCAAGCACAAATCAAAATCATGCTAAATGACCTGGGAGATGTCAGACAAGAGCTTGCTGACACCAGGATCACTTGTGAAAAATGGGTGGAATCTTGTAAGGGGTT
Organism: Ambrosia x helenae; assembly: GCA_030844895.1. NCBI lineage: Eukaryota > Viridiplantae > Streptophyta > Magnoliopsida > Asterales > Asteraceae > Ambrosia > Ambrosia x helenae. The sequence goes on along the minus strand of JAUTDX010000255.1, from coordinate 92,933 downwards.
TCAATTATTGCTAAACAAACAAAGTGCTTCAAATGTTAAGTTTGGCATAGGATACCATCATGTTGAAACACCAACAGATTTTTCTCCCAAAACTACTGAAGATGGGAGAAGAATTGTTTCAAATGAAACTTCTGAAGGGAAAGAATGCACATCTTTCCATGAAAACTTTCTAAACAGAAATCCTGGCATTTTTAAAGAAAGTACTTCAGAAGTATTAACAAAATCTGACAACAAGCCATCAGTAGTTTCATCTACATCAGGAGTTGAGACCCTGAAAACTACTGATGAGCAAAATCTCTTCACAAATGTCAGAAATTTGCCTTTAGATCAAAAACAAAAGGCAAAAGAATGTGAAATTTGTGGCCTGTTCAACCACAAAACTGAATTTTGTAGATACAGAAAAGGAATTCAGTTCAATCAAAAATTTAAACAACAGGTTGTGGGAAATCAAATCAGAAATGATTATGAAAGAATCTTTAAACCCAAGAAACAACAACCTGAAAACACCTTTTCTCAGAAAAAGATAAAATCTCAACCAAAATCTTTTTCTCAAAATTCCTTGTCAGTAGTTAGACCAGAATCATCAGCAGTTTCACAAACTGCTGAGATACAAAATCTAATGAACATGGTAGAACTACTGATGACCAAGGTTGATGGTGGTCCTAAAAAGGATACCACAATGGTTCTTAATGAAAAATCCATTGCCAAAAAGACATGGATTTCTCAACCTGGTCAAGAACAAACTGTAACTGTTCTCAAGAGCAAACCCAAAGCCAAACAGGCTTGGGTTCCTAAATCTAACTAATTTGCTTTTATGTGCAGAGAGTTTCCAGGGGCTTAAACAGCATATGGTATGTTGATAGTGGAGGCTCTATGCACATGACTGGATGCAGATACCTGATAAACAACTTTATCAGCCAAAGAGAAGGATCTGTATCCTTTGGGAACAATGCTAAGGGATATGTGCTAGGACATGGCAATGTCTCCTCTGGCAAAATACAGTTTGACAAGGTCAATCTGGTGGAAAACCTTGAATACAACTTGCTGAGTGTGTCACAAATGTGTGATAAAGGATATTCTTCCTTTTTCACAAAGATAGCATGCAAGATCATCTCACCAGAAGGCCAGAAGTTGATAGAGAAGATTATTGAAGATCATACTTTGCTGATTGCCAAAAGATGTGGCAATGTCTATGCAGTGGACATTGAGAAAGACAAAGTATTGAACAACACTGCCTGTTTCTTCTCAAGGGCATCAACTTCAGAAACAGATCTCTGGCACAGGAGACTTGGCCATGTGAACTTTAAAACCATAAATAAAGTCACAAAAATGGGCTTGGTCAGCGGTCTACCTTTGAAAGTATACCAGTGTCAAGAACACTGTGTATCCTGTTTAAAGGGAAAACAACATAAGTCCTCCTATAAGTCTATTGAAGAATAAAAAACAACTGCATGTCTTCAACTACTCCATATGGACTCATTTGGACCTGTCAAGATTATGAGCCTTGGTAAAAAGAAGTACTGCTTAGTCATCATTGATGACTACTCAAGATTCACATGGGTATTCTTCTTATTTTCCAAGGATGAGGCTGCTGAAATCATCAAGTTCTTCATTCTACAAGTAGAGAAACAATATTCTCTATCTGTCAAAACCATTAGAAGTGACAATGGGACAGAGTTCAGGAACAAAACTCTGGATGAATTCTGTTTGTCTAAAGGGATTATTAGACAATACAGTGTTCCCAGAACTCCTGAACAAAATGGTGTAGTAGAAAGGAAGAACAGAACATTGATAGAAGGAGCAAGAACAATGTTAGCTGATTCTGGACTGCCCTTGTACTTCTGGGCAGAAGCAGTTAACACATCATGTTATGTTCAGAATAGAGTTCTTGTGGTCAAGAGACATTCCAAGACTGCCTATGAAGTTCTTCATGGCATGAAGCCCCTTATCTCCTTTTTCAGGGCTTTTGGGTGTCAATGTTTCATCTTGAACATCAAGGAATCTATTTCAAAGTTTGCTGCCAAAGTTGACTCAGGTTACTTTCTTGGTTACTCTTCAACTAGAAAAGCCTACAAGGTTTTTAATTCTCACACCAGGATAGTAGAAGAAACATTGAATGTCAAGTTCAATGAGTCAAAACACACTCTTATTCCAGCACATCCTGCTGAACTCTTTGACCTTGACAACTTTCACTTTGGACCTGAAAAGACTGTTACTTCTTCCAAACCTACTTATTATGGTGATCAAAGGTTTGAAGATGAGGATCCTACACCATGGACTCCTCAAACAGTCATTAAGTCAACTACAACACCATCAGAAGTTTCTCAAACTTCTGATCAAACAAATACTGAAGGCCAAACTCAAACATCTGCTTCAGCACCTGCAACTACTGAAGAAGCTAAAACTGCTGAACCAGATATTATAGACCTCAGTAGTTTGTTTGAAGAACAAGAGCCACCTACACCTGTCAGTGGTTTACAACAACTGATTGAACACAGAGATCATCCACTTGATCAAATCATGGGTGATATAGCTTCAGGTGTTCTTACCAGAAACCAGCTCTCCAACTTTTGCCTATTTTCAGCTTTTATTTCACAGTTGGAACCAAAGAAGTACCAGGAAGCCCTCAAAGACAATAATTGGGTGCAAGCTATGCAAGATGAACTGCTTCAGTTCAACAAGCAACAGGTCTGGGAAATCTGTCCCTTACCTCCAAACAAGCAACCAATTGGCACAAGATGGGTTTTCAGGAACAAACAAGATGAAGCTGGTATGATAATCAAGAACAAGGCAAGACTGGTAGTTCAAGGGTACTCTCAAGAAGAGGGAATTGACTATGATGAAACCTTTGCTCCAGTTGCAAGGCTTGAGGCCATCAGGTTATTTCTGGCCTATGCCATTTCCAACAAAATTAAGGTTTATCAAATGGATGTGAAAAGTGCATTTTTGTATGGAAAAATTAAAGAGGAGGTGTATGTCTGTCAGCCACCTGGGTTTGAGGATCCTTCTCATCCTGAGTGGGTGTACAGACTAGACAAAGCTCTTTATGGGCTCAAACAGGCTCCAAGAGCCTGGTATGATACACTCTCCACCTTTTTACTCAAAAATAACTTTACAAGAGGTGCCATTGATAAAACTCTTTTCATTAAACATGTTGGAAATCATGTCTTACTTGTTCAAATTTATGTTGATGATATCATTTTTGGTTCAACAAACACAAAACTGTGTGATGATTTTAAGAAACTCATGCAATCAAAATTTGAGATGAGTACCATGGGAGAACTGCAGTACTTTCTAGGACTGCAGATCAAGCAACAAACAAATGGAACTTTTATACATCAATCAAAATATGTTAAAGAATTATTGAACAAATTTTCTTTAAATGACTGTAAATCATGTTCCACTCCCATGACACCAATCACACAAGTTGAACCTGATGATCAAGGAAAACAGGTTGATCAAACCATGTACAGATGCATGATAGGTTCCCTTCTATACTTAACTGCTTCTAGACCAGATATTATGTTTTCAACATGTGTCTGTGCTAGATATCAATCAGCACCAAGGGAATCACACCTTATAGCAGTCAAAAGAATTTTCAGATATCTGAAAGGAACTCCAACACTTGGAATTTGGTATCCTGCCTCAAGCAATACCAAGTTATCAACTTTTTCAGATAGTGACTATGAAGGGTGTAAGATGACAAGAAAGTCAACATCTGGTGGTTGTCAATTCCTGGGTAACTGTCTAGTGTCATGGCAATCAAAGAAGCAAACATCTGTTGCAACTTCAACTGCTGAAGCTGAATACATTGCAGCTGCAAGTTGTACATCACAGATACAATGGCTCCAATATCAACTTCTTGATTATGGAATCAAAGAAACCAAGACACCCTTGTTTGTAGACAGCAAATCTGCCATTAGCATCATTCAAAATCCGGTACAGTTCTCAAAAACCAAACATATTGAGATCAGATACCATTTCATAAGAGATTGCTATGAAAAAGGCAAGATTGAGGTGAAGCATGTAGCAACAGCTAATCAAATAGCTGACATCTTCACTAAGCCCCTTGACACATCAACATTTCAGAAGTTAGTATCCATGCTTGGAATGCTAAATTTGTAAGTGTTTACTTTATTTTCTTTATTTTTTTTTAAAAACATATATGCATATCAGTTAGAATCCAAGTTAACACTTGATTCTACCCAACTCTACATCAAACTTCTACATCAATCACTTCTATCTACTACTGTTATGCATAAAACATCACAAATTTTTTTTCTTTTTCCATCCCTGATTCCATCCTGTTTACCTTTTCTTTTTTCTGGTTTTCACTTACAAAAGACAAGAGTCTGAAACAAAACTTCTGAAAAAGAGAGAAACTACTGATGAACAAACATCAGTATGGGGATAATTTTCTGAAAAGTGTGTAACTTCTGATAAAATAACCTTCAGAAGTTATGAATAAAAGTATTTATAAAAATATTTCTCATCAGCTGTTAAAACTACTGAAGAGAAAATGGGAACTACTGATGAAGTAATCCTTCATCAGCAGTTTAGTCAAAAGGGCAAATCTGACTTTTCCCATCATCAGAGGTTTGACCTAATCAGTTTAAAACCTCTGATAAAAAGATTTTTAACCAAAGGCGGTTTAAAAACTCCTAATAAAGAAGATTCAAGCGGTTAAAACTTCTGATAAATACCTTTTCTCCACACTTATCCTTTCAAACTCAAAATATCCCTCCTTCTCTCTCAAAAACACTCTCAATAACCTATACCTGCAAATCCACTGTTCGATCAAAACCCAAACCACATGGCTCTAGTTCTAAAACAGGGACACAATCAAAGGGCCTTTCTTGAAAAACAAGAAGGCTGGTCCCAATACGATGAGATCATTGATCTTGTCGTAAAATCCCAATATTTTACTGCTCTCACAATAAACCCACCAATTCACACTGAAACTCTGAATGAGTTCTGGGCAAATGCTGAGACGGTGACAACGGATGATGAGGTCATTTCCCTCAACTCAAGAATAAAAGGGAAACCACTGACCATCACACCGGCCACACTGGCAACAAGACTGGATCTGGATGATGTAACTGCCCCTGACCATGTTGCTAATTCTGATATTCACCTAACCATAACTGAGTGTGGTTATCAAGGTACTCTCTCCCATGCTACAATCTTTAAAAAATATTTTGAACCAAAATACAAGCTTTTGTTTCATTATATTATTATGTGTTTGAGTCCAAAAACAGGGTCTTATGACCAGATGCCCTCCACTTTTCAACCAATATTTCATTCCATTGTGAATGAAACTAAATTCAGGGCATCAAAACTATTTTTCAATGAGTTGGTGTTACATCACAATAATACCAAGAAAAAGTTTTTGTTATACCCAAGGTTCATTATGCAATGCATAATAGGGGAACTGGGTAATGAGGTGCTTGTGGGAAAAATTTCAACTTTAAATCCTTTAACATCACAAGCATACTCAAGGCATTACAAACCGGCTGCCTGGCCAGAAGATGATCAGGGAGAACAACAACAAGTCCCCCTGAAGCCCACATCTTCCAAACTCACACCACCAAAAGCCAAAAAGCCCAAGCCAACAAAAACTGCACCCCACCAACCCAAAAGAAAAGTTGTTCAGGAGGTTGAGATGCCTGAACATGCTCATGAGCATTCTGCTCTTCAAATAGGTGAGACTGAAACACCCTCTCAGTCTCATCCATCTCAAACCCCACCAAGAGCACCCATAACCATTTTATTCAAAAGAAAAAGACTTAGAAAAACATATGAAACACACTCTTCTTTTGAAACTGCTGAACAACAACTTTCACCTATTGCCCAAACTACTGAACCAACCCCACAAATTTCTGAACAAGAGGCAATAGAAATTGCCAAACTTCTCTCTGGGCTAAAAGAGAAGGTCCCATCTGATCATGTCAGTCCCCTACAACCACAACAAACAGGGGACATAACTACTACATCAGACATGGATGTGGACATCTCTAGCCCTATCCCAAGAGATGAGGGTGGACCAGAGTCTTTAAGCCCAATTTTAGAGACTCTTGGGGCATCTGAGGCTGCTACTACTCAGTTACCACCTAGTGGTGGATCTGAGGATAGAAGTAACATAGCTAAGACCTCAGATGTGGCAACTACTAATGAAGGCTTAATGCCTGAAGTAGGAAATCCTCAGAACCAAGAACAAGAGGTTCATGAGAGAACTGAGTTGGGCTCAGCTCATGATTTAACTGAGACAGTCCTCATTGAGGGCAACATCAGGGATTCAGATGATTCCATTAATTTGGATGATGTTTCACACACACAAACTACTGAATTGACGGCACTTTCTGAAGGTCCTGTTTCAGGGGTATCCAGGCTCAAGAAGCCAGTCACCTCTGCACAGGTTAAAGCCCACTCAATCCCTAAAACCCCTAGAGTGGCATCCTCTGTACAACATGAGGATCTCCCAAAAACACCCCCTTCACAACAAATGCCTACCCAATTCCCTGGGCAAACAAGCATAGACCTGAACCAGCTATGCAGCCCAGAGGGTCCCCTGTACCACATGATGAATACTCTCATCAGAAATCACTTCCAAACATATACAGCTGACTTGGAGTTGTCCATCAAGAATCAATTTGGAGTGATCAAGACCAAGATGAATGATCTGTCCAACAAACTAGACTTCAACAGCAAACAGATTGCTCATCTTCAAGGACAATTCTCCCAACCCTCTGCTTCAAGGGTTAAAATTGATGAATCCAAAAAGGGGGAGAAGATCAGGGAACCTAAGGAGTCATTCCAAGCCAGGATAAGGGCACGAGTGGCCATCCTTGAAAGAGATCAAAAAGATCAGGCCAGGAAAGAAAAATTGGCCAAACAGTTTGGTGTCTCAATAGAAGAAATTGAAGCAGCAGAGAAAGAAGATGAGACCCAAACATCTGAAGAATCCCTAAGGCACAATGAAGAAACTTCTGATGACAAAACTTCTGATGAAGAATCAGAAAGTACTGAAGACAATCCTTCAGTAGTTGACAAACCATCAGCAGTTGTCAACACATCAGAGGTTAACACTTCCAAACCTCAAACAGCTGAACCTTCCAGAACCACTGCTCCCATACAACCAACATCTGATCCCATCAGGCCTACATCCATTACAACAATGACTGTACTAAACCCTTCTCCTATCTCTCAATCAGCCGAATTATTAGAGAAGAGCTTAGTTGCAGCCAACAAGAAGGCCAGAGAATATCAGATCTGGAAAACTCTGGAAGAAAGGGATGATTTAGATTTAAGCCATGAAGAAAAACTTCAGGCTTATGAAGCTGAACTACAAAGGCAGGCTAGCCTTGATGAGATTGCTGAACAAGATAAAAGACAACAACTGGTGTCTTACATTACCAAGAACAGCAAGACTAAAGCCTTTACACTCAAAGGACTCTCTATGCAAGAGCTGACAAGAAGAGCACAACTGCTTGCAGACAAAATGGCCACAAGCAAAGAAGGAAAGGCCAAGAGAGCCCAGATAATAGAAGAGTTAGTAGCAGAAGGATATGGTTCAAAAGCCTCAGTATCCAGATGGAAAGAAGAAAGACTAATGGATACTTACAGAAAATACTTGGCTGCCAAGGCTGCAAATCCAGAGAAGTTTCAAACTGCTGATCCTTCAAGATCAGTAGTTAGAACTTCTGGTCTATCAAGAAGAACTGCTACTCAGAAGAAGAAGGCAGAGGACAATGTCAAAACTGACTTCAAAATGGTACTACTTGAAGGAAGTTCAATAGTCCATTCAGATTTTGACATTGAGGAGAAACCTCTGTTAACTCAATTCAGGGATCCTTCCACTTTTGCCTACCAAATACAAAAGACCATCAAAGAAAAGCTGCATACCAGAGTAGTGACTGAACACCATCTCCCAACTGTTCAGATGCCTGTTATGCAACAACAACAAGGAAGAGAATCCCACCTGAGGCTATCTGAAACTGAAAACATCCAGCACTCAGGACCATCAACCCAAGGGACAAGTCTGGTTCCCTATTCTTCTGACTTTAACAAGTCAAAGATACCTATCATCAGATGGTCACTTACTGATAACAACTCAGTATTGTTGACAAGAAGAGACCTCTCAAGCAGGGCTTACAAGAAGATCAGTGATCTGAAGAAACTGTCAACACAAGACCTGCTCACAATTCAACATCTAGAACCACAGAGAGGATCTCTATCTGATGGTCAGTTAAACCAGCTAAAGAACACCATGTACAAAGAGATATGGAAGATTGTTCAAGACAGAAGAAAAACATAAGGAATTAGTAAGGTTTTGGCTTCATCAATCCAGGGGGAGATTGTTAGGACAAAGAGGATTGGTGAAACCACTTTTGTAAACCTTAGTCTAATTCACTTCTGTCATTTTGGCTAAGTATAGAAGTACTGAAGAGAAGACAAGAAACTGCTGAAGAGAAGATATGAGAAGTGCTGAAGAAGAAACTTCATCAGAAGTTCTGAAGTCCAAACCAGACAAGTTCACTTCAGAAGTACTGAAGACAAACTACTCATCAGTAGTTTGTCTTTCATCAGCACTTAGCATCAGATATTTTCCACCGCCTTTTGCATCAGTAGTTTTATTGTTTATTATTACTTTTAGCTATTTTGTTAGTTTCAATGTTGCAACTTGTGCAACTTGTTTCTACTGTTTCTGTACTTGCTTTTTGGGCAAGATACATGTATGTAAACGTCTATAAATAGGAGGCTTCAACCTTCTATTTTAGACATTGATTTTAATAGAAAATCCTTCAAACACTCTCAACTGTTCTATTCCATTTCAGTATTTATTGTGAATCTGTCTAAGTATCTAATTCTCATTTACTACTTGGATTCATAATAAATACTTGTCATTTATTAGTTTCAATCATCAAGGGGGAGTAATAACTCTGCCTTAGTATAAAAAGTGTTGCTTTAACTTATACATTCCGCTGTGCTTATAATCTGATCTACAAGGACTTGCTAAACACTTAAGTGTCAAGATAGCAAGTTCTTACTTAGCAAAAAGAGCAAACTGATCCAACACTTCTTAATGTCTTAATTTTGAGTGACATTTGCAACTCTATCTCCTGTTTAAATGTCTTAAAAATACCAAGAGCATCACTTTTGCTTTAAGTGGTAAAAATCCACATAAATCTCAAGAAATCATCCACAATTAGCATGAAATAACGATTTCCTCCAATAGTCGGGGGTGATATTAGTCCACACAAGTCAGTGTAGATTAATTCAAGTGGCTTGCTAGCACGATAAAACGTTTTTTCTTTAAGGTAAGCGGTTTTGCTTCCCGGCCAAGCAAGCATCGCACACTCGTGCACCACACAAGATATAGGGAAATCCCTCAACCATATTCATGGTTTTGAGTTGATTTAAAATTTAAGTGTCCAAGCCGAGCATGCCAAAGCCAAGCTTGGTCATTTAAAACAGAAAGTAGACATACCAGAGTTCCCACACATAATGATATTTTGTATAGGCGATTCACACTTATGTGTACCTTCATTAGCACACTCCCATTCTCTTCGAACAACCACAAATAGTCATTCACCATTCAGACTTTGTTTCCATCTTCCATCAACTACCTGAGATTTATGATACCACTACACAAGTCCGGGATAAAATACACCTTATTAAAAAACGTTGCTCACCGTTTTTGCAGTCAAATACTATCGAACCCTTCTCCTTCTATGTTAACCTTAGAGCCATCCCCGAACTTGACAAGTCTGTTGACCCGTATGTCTAGCTCGGTAATGTGCGACTTCCTACCGGTCATGTGATTCGACGCACCATTATCAAGGTACCACATGGTTTTGTCGTTGGTGTCACTCGTGTATTGCTTTGGGTGCACCTTTTCTTCATTTAATAATACTTTGTCATCTTGCTTCTCAATCTCAGCCATCATCAAAGTCTGTCCAGGGCTTTCAGTGTGAAACACCCTAAACCTTTTTAACCGAAAATACGCAGCGGAAATACGAACCATAAAATTTCTTGCTTTATAAAAACATTATCGTATGTTTGGAACCCATAGCTACGAGATATTATAGGTGTTTCATATTTTATTGTTTCTTATTACATCAACTACAACTCATCTTTATTAGTTTACGTGACCGCGACCCCGTACAATCCGCATCCTCACTCGACCTCCAACCATTTCTTGCTTTGTGAGCTTGACTTGACAACCTGCAACTACCACATAACCATTTCGTTAGTTCATTAAGTGACTTCATGCAAATATTCACAATATGGAAATAACATCAACAATACTCAATTGTCATAACCAAACGCCTTTTTGTAAGTTCGGATCCGGTCTCCTGATCCTATCCTCCAATTTCCATGCATTCATACTTACATACCTGCATTTTTTATTACCATCCTCATAACAAAAGATTAATGACATTACAATACACACGCACGTACAAATCCCATGTACAAGTTATCTTAACCCGTCATACTACTCTTCCTTCATGTATTCTCAAGGACAAACATGACGTTTTCGAACTTATACTCAACCTACACATAACGACCAACCTTTACATACATAACACTTTCACACATTACCGGGCATAAGCAACTATGCACACATTTTATTACACTAGCATCCAATGTGAGAGACCTCCACTTACTAAGCGGTTTACCATTTGTGTGACCTTGCATAACTATACAATTCAATCTAAATAGTTACACCCATGATTTAATGTACCCATCTATATATATACACTCATATCAATCCGTACATTTTACCATTCATTCTTATGCCATATTTGTTAATATTGGTTTATTTCATGCTTAATTACCCTCACTTCATTTATCTTTGTTGCTCATTTATCCCAACTACTTTCCTTGTTGTATGGTGAACTATACCCATTTACCAACAACATCAATTCGCTTACCTTATTATAAATTACCTTTTCATACGTGTTCCCATTGTCTATTTATACATGAACATACAATTACTAAACCAAGAGTTTGCATCATAAGTCACTTACCTTTGCCCGTAGGAGTGTTTTCGCCTTATATGCGTTTGACTTATAGTCCCAAGCTTTTCACCTAGCTCGAGATCGTATCCACTTGACCCGTTGACTTTTAAGCTTCTTGTACCTAGCTTACTTTCAAGTCAACATGCCGTGTTAGAATACTAATTTGGAACTTACCTATTCAAACATTAGTATTCATTCTACATCATTCAAACATGCCATCAATACATTCAACAACTAGTTCTATTCAATAAGTCTTTCCATATACTACCCGTTTGACCCGTTAGTGAAAATAGTTGCATGAACTAGTAGTAAGTGTTCTTAGACACTTTTTGAAGGCCACATAACACGCTATTCTTTCCCTACAATCCGTACTCCAAGACTACTACAAGGGTGTACATTCTTACACCTTTTCTTATTAAATATTACATTATAAATGTGCAGCGATTTTCTGCGCAGCTGCTGTTCAAGGGCGATTTTCCCCTTCTAAACCTCGGAATCAGATCTTGACTATCAAATACAAAATGTGCGTCATTCAAAGACCTTTCCAAGCATATAAAGAACACCTCCTAACGATTTTTCTATGATTTTATATGAATATTTTTAGATCAGGTCAGAAACATAATTTTGACCAAACAGCTTTGCTGTCAAAACTGAAATGCTAACTTTAGATGCTGTTTTGACCCACTACAACTCAGAATCAGCTTCTTATGACTAAATATGAAATGTAATATGTGCAACAAGCTTTTCAACGATATAAGGCTCGTCTTCTAACTCCTAATAACGAATGAGATATGCCCTTTACAAGATGACTATCTAGGGCTGTCAAAAGTGACGAATTTCATACAATTTTACACCATTTGACCCAATTCAAGTTTCATGTAAGCATTGTATCAAACACTTCATGTGCACCCTTTTTGCAAGTGAATTCTAAGCCTTATGGACTTCTCAAACTTTGCCATTTAACTAGCTAATCATCAACAACATCATTCTAACCATCATGCTTAGCTATTTTCAATTTCAACTTGTAATTTTACCAACACATAAGATTCATGCAAGACATATGGAATACAATTCCTCTACAATCTATGCCTAAAACATAGATTTCCTACTATTTTAGTAACATCAAAGCTACCAATCAAAACCAAAATCATCATCTTTGAACACAAGCAACCTATAGTGAATAGCTCATCTCTAAACTATTAGAGATGATCAATATCACATAAAATCAAGCAATAATATGAATTTAACATGTTTTGCTCAAAACCCACATGTGGGGTTCGAATCCTACACGAATTTGGGGTTAGGGTTCTTACCAAAGCTTAATCCTTGAAGATTAGCCCTCTAGAACCAACCATTAATCTCTTACATCAACCTCTTGCATCAATTCTTCATCTTTAGGGACTTAGGGTTTGGTTTAAGCTCAAGAATACCCTCTTGAGGGCTGAATTCGTTTGCCCACAAATGGGGTGTGTTTGGATCATTTGTTTTGTTCCATATTTACACTACAAGTCCCTCAAGTTTACCCCAAAGCCTTTTGTTATCAAAACCTTAACTATGCAAGTTTCTTTCTAGTGTTATTTCCCTATTATAAAGATAATAACTTCCACTAGAAATTTTCATAATAGAACATAATCCCACACTCGTATCATCCCATTTTACTATCCATAAAAAAAAGGCTCATTCTACTATTTAATTCGTTTTGTCATTTCTTATTCACGCCTAATAGCGTAATTAAGCGAAATGGATTTTCGGGATGTTACAAGTCTACCCCCCTTAAAGAAGGTTTCGTCCCCGAAACCTCCTTCATTACTACCATACTAGGAATTCTCTACTTACTTATTTACTCATTCATTTCACTCAAAGTTTCATGCCATGTTGGAAGCCCACATATAGACTATACAATTAACTTTACTCGTGGCAAAACATATTGGTATGTTTTGTTCTTATGCCCCTATATTACAAGAGGCCTATCACACTTATTAAACATAATAAATCGATTAGTTACATATTTAACCCATAAATCCTACTTAGTTGTTCACTCCTGTATTAGTCACAAGGCATCCATCACGGGGTTACTACAATTTTCAACTATTAGCATTCCTTTTAAGTCCTTTCAACCATGTAGTAGTTAGACTATATACATACGTATATCCCAAATCTTAAATCATGGTTATCACTTTTACAACGTACCTACTAATTCATTCCCCATTCATTCTCACTTAACTTGAAAGTTAGACATAATTCCATAGACACTACTGAATCGTTACATCTACCATATACACCTCAGCCCTTTTGGTAAATTTCAGAGCCATTCTATTCATGCCTATTTGTTTATTAGTTCACTTCATGCACTACTTACTGTATACACATATGTCCATCGCTTAACAACTCCGAGTCTAACTAATATTCATTCATCTTTTGACCTTTAAAAGTCTACTTTCCAACTACATCATGCTTGAACTACCCTTCATTCATACGTGGGTACTATTCAACATATATAAATTTTCTATTTAACAATCACAAAAAATATCTAAGTTTACTAACCTTCCTTTTACAACGTTATCCAACCATCCATATGTCGGCTTAACTTGCTCCTTGACAAGTCCACGCCATACTTAGCTTGCTTCAGTTCATTCACAAGGAGTTCCAACTCGCTAGCTTCATATCACCTATCTTGTAGATTTCATCATATTCATAAATTCGATCATTCGTATCTACAAAATCATTGGTTAGACATATACCTTACATTCATGAAAATTGACCTTCATTGGTCCATGCAAGTTTCCTTTCACTTGTAATGTCTAATTATATACATTTCCTTCCTGATCTCCCGTTTACGTGCTTTACTACATTACTTATTGCATTTTCCTATGCAAGATCCTTACGTATTATTCATTATCTTGCAAATTTTCTACAATTCGACTTTTCAAGGTAATTGCGTCATATTCTACTACTTTGTAATAATTCCTACATCACATTCTTGCATCTTACAACATCATTCATTTTCTGCATATAGAGGTACGAATCTTCCAAAAGATCAACCGTTCATTCGTTTTCCATAGGGTTTTTTTTTTTTTTTTTTTTAAATGACTCACATTAATACCATGCCTTACCATCTTCCACTACATATATATATATATATATATATATATGCATTTTACATGCCACATAACATGCATATCTAAATTAAGTTATTAACTTGTGCTTATCTTGGTTGGAGAAAATAATGTATTCTCTCCTTCATTCCTACCCAAATGACCCGCTTCGTAGTCTATTCTATATTTCTACAACAATTCCAACTAATCTGACCCAGTACCTGGGTAATTCTATGTTTTTACATTTCCACTATTTGATCGTTCAGGGTCATTTCTACAATTCCCCCCATTTGACCCATTAGGGTCAGTCATTTCATTTCTACCCTTTACTCATATAAGTTTGATCCGTGCGTACCTAGGGATTTTTTTTTTTATTTTTTTTTTTCATTTCAACCTTTCATTCCTATAGGTATGATCTGTGCTTACTTACGGATTTAAATATTTCATTCCTACCTTTCATTCATGTAGGTTTGGTCCGTGCTTACCTACGGACTCAAACCTTTCATTCCTACCTTTCATTCGTATAGGTTTGATCCGTACTTGCCTACGGACTCAAACCTTTCATTCCAACCTTTCATTCCTACCTTTCATTCATGTAGGTTTGATCCGTGCTTACCTACGGACTCAAACCTTTCATTCCTACCTTTCATTCATATAGGTTTGATCCGTACTTACCTACGGACTCAAACCTTTCATTCCTACCTTTCATTCATGTAGGTTTGATCCGTGCTTACCTACGGACTCAAACCTTTCATTCCTACCTTTCATTCATATAGGTTTGATCTGTACTTACCTACGGACTCAAACCTTTCATTCCACCTTTCATTCATATAGGTTTGATCCGTACTTACCTACGGACTCAAACTTTTTATTCATATAGACTACTCTCTATCACTTGAGGGTCGTCTACTTTACCCACAACTGACGTCTAGTTACTTATTCATTCATTGCCATAATTAATTTATAGGCACAATATACATACGTTTAGTTTGATATCTTCTAAGGGAAATCCCCCTTCACATTCACACTTTTATAGAAGTTTCATTCCACCCATTCACCCACACGACCACTTACTTTCCAATTTTACCAGGCATACCTGTGATGATTCTCATGGTCTCACGTGCATCGCATGCTTCTTGTGCACTGGCCAGGCGCACAGTCCACATGCTATCCACGTGCCTTCATGTAATCATTACCTTATGCCTGGGGACTGGTTTTCAGCCTCGTGCTACATTTTCAATCTCCTTTCCTAACAACATGGTTGTTTTTCCATCTACTTTTTACCATCCCAAAGAATTCTCTCCTAACAACATGCTTGATTGGGTGGTTTGAATTATGTGGGGCCTGCATTTAATTATTTGAACGTTAGATTTTTCAAAAAAATTTAACATTTTTTTTTCAACTATTAAACCCACTTTACATTATCTTCTTTACCATCCTTCTTCATACTTCTCATTTTACTCTATTCTTCTTCATACCCTTTTTTTTATAAAAACCAACAACAAAACAAAACCCCTCACCTCATCAAATGGCGACTTAGACTAACGAAAACGAGATCAAGTTGGTGACGGCGTACATCAATACCAGAGGGATGACGGGCTTAGAAGTTAATTCGGGTTCTTTTTGGAACAACGTTTCGGCTGAATACAACCGTTTAACCGGAACAAATAACCGCTCCGCAGATCTACTCGTTAGTAAGTGGCGGAGTATAAAAATAAGGTGTACGAGGTGGAACAATTTCTTTCAAGCCACAATGGAGGCGAACCCTCGTCTTACCAAAGCGGCAATCCAATTCACACAACAAGACTATCGGGTTGCTTACGAGGGTGAATTTGCCGTCACCCATCTCCTCTCATGGCAATTTTTGCGTTTTTTTCATATCGATTGGTATATGGTTTTAAAATGTTGTAGGCTTCGGATTTTTTATTTATGTT
Source organism: Ambrosia x helenae (assembly GCA_030844895.1). Lineage (NCBI taxonomy): Eukaryota > Viridiplantae > Streptophyta > Magnoliopsida > Asterales > Asteraceae > Ambrosia > Ambrosia x helenae. Next base: position 76,883 of record JAUTDX010000255.1, on the reverse strand, counting down.
TCGGTTTGTTTGTTTTTTATGTGTTTCAGTTTGTTTGTTTTTTTATGTGTTTCGTTTTTTTTTTAGTTTCGGTGTGTAATTTTTTTAATGTCAAGTGACTTTTTTATTTTGTTAACTTCAATTGTTTACTTATTAAAAAATTATAAATTAATAATTAATTATTGACCAATAGGAGTGGAGGACTACCCAAAGAGGACTACCCCACACCTTGGGTAGTCCTCAAAATGTCTAAAACTCACTGGGACCCACTTTTTGATGACGTGGCGGAAAGGCTTTCCAAGCCTTCTAGTCGTTAGTACTTGATTCGCCTTTGAACCCGCCTTTAGTATTTTTAAGATTCTTTGAAGTCATAATAAGAAATTTCTTAAACGCAATGATTTTTTTTTTTCTCAATCCATCAAATTGAGGCTAGCGAGACTCTTAATCAGAATTATCTTGATTTCATCTTCATATGATGGATATTGGAGCAACTCCATTAAGTATATATTTCGATTAATTTGACATTTGTAGAATTTATAATGATGACATATTCTACAAGAAAAAGTGCGGCATTAATTGCCTTGGCGAGAGAGAAAGTTGTTGATGTGGGCCCACTTCAGAATTAGCCTTTGATTTCTTAAAAATGGTTGTGGATATTTAGGAATGTCTATAATTGAGCCCGGCCCAATGGTTTTTGGGCTTAAAAGCATAGAAACACATAGAAAACCCTAAATGTTCACTATATAAGTAGGTTTCACCTCCAAACAAATGAAACCACTTGTTTCTACCCTAACTTTACTCTCACATATACTTAAAAGCATAAGCTTATCATTCATGAACCGAATATTGAATTGAGTGTCAGATGGTGATACAGAGACCTCAGTCTTTGACCCCTTCTAACGAGCTTTCACGTTTTTCATGTCTGCATGGAGATGGAAAAGAAGATGTGTGGTTAGATTAAAGTTCCTTGACCTGTGGAAACATGTTCCTAAACCTAACATCCAATATTTATTTCTTCAATATGAACATCTTTGGGACCAACAACGAACCACACTTAGTCTTCTCTACGAGATATCTATAGATCTGCATTTTTTATTGTGTGCAAGATCTAGTTTTTGGTTTCTTTATATCTAAGTTTGTTTGAGCAATACACATTTCGTTCTTTTATACTATTTTCATATATGTGTCCTTCATACACAACAAGTGACATAATAAAAAGAATGGGGAAACAAGGAAAGAGATAAAAGTTTGTAGTATTTTAACTAAAATAATAACCATTATCATTTTAATTTTAATCTATTATTATATGAAAAAAAACACGTTTTTAATCTCCACTACTTAATGATTTAAGTGATGTTGGACTGAAGTGGTAGAGTCTCCAAACTTGAAGGACTGATATTAAAATTACATCTTTATTCTTCATTCAAGCGCGGGAAAATGTATAACCAGATATATATAACATAACAACTCTATCACACAAACACTTCTCCCCTCCCTCTCACATGGAGCTCTTCTAGTTCTCTGCTACTAAAATTCCTGAAATTATCGGTACAGTTTGTTGATGAAGTTTAGTTTAGTTATGTTTTGTTATCGTTATTCGTTAACGTAATCAATTGATCTATCGTTATTTGTTAACGTTAGGTTTGTTTTCGTATTTTGTTTAACAGTCTGTTTGGTCGTAAATGCACCTAGGGTTTCGTATTTGTTTGATGAAGTTTAGTTTAGTTATGTTTTGTTATCGTCATTCGTTAACGTAATCAATTGATCTATCGTTATTCGTTAACGTAAGGTTTGTTTTCGTATTTTGTTTAACACTCTCTGTTTGGTTATCGTTAACGTAAATGCACCTTATTTGTTTGATGACGGTTTCCTATTTTGTTTGATGAAGTTCAGTTTAGTTTTGTTTTCTTATTGTTAATGTATGGTTCCGGTACTTCTTTTGTTATAAACTTTTATGTTAACAGTTTGTTAGGTATTCGTATTTTGTTTGATGAAGTTTAGTTTAGTTCTGTTTTGTTATCGTTATTTGTTAACGTAATCAATTGATCTATCGTTATTCGTTAACGTAAGGTTTGTTTTCGTATTTTGTTTAACACTCTCTGTTTGGTTATCGTTAACGTAAATGCACCTACGGTTTCGTATTTGTTTGATGACGGTTTCCTATTTTGTTTGATGAAGTTCAGTTTAGTTTTGTTTTCTTATCGTTAATGTAAGGTTCCGGTATCGTTTTGTTATAAACTTTTATGTTAACAGTTTGTTAGGTATTCGTATTTTGTTTGATGAAGTTTAGTTTAGTTATGTTTTGTTATCGTTAATGTAAGGTTTCGGTACCGTTTTGTTATAAATTAAGTTTTATGTGAACAGTTTGTTAGGTATTCTTTCAAATGATATTGATTTGGATGAGTATTTTGTTTGATTTTGAGTATTTTCAATGTAGATGGATGAGCCTGCTGTGGACTTTCAACTTTCCAATTGGATCTGTTCCGCCTGCAGTGACAAATCGGTAACTATTGAAGAAGCTCTTCAACATATAGATCAACACAGAAGGGGGTATGACGCCTTGCGGGATAGCGTAAGGCGTCGAAGGCCTTTTAATGTGCAAATGGAACTTGTGCCTCGCCACCCACAGCCGCCACTCCCCCCGCCTATCCGCCCCCCACCTCCACCGCCCGCCCCACTCCCCCACCTCCACAGCCCGCCCTCCTCCCTCCCCCTCCACCGCCCGCCCCACTCCCCCCACCTCCACAGCCCGCCCTCCTCCCTCCCCCTCCACAGCCCGCCTCACTCCCCCCACCTCCACAGCCCGCCCCACTCCCCCCACCTCCACAGCCCGCCCACCTCCCTCCCCCTCCACAGCCTGCCCCACTCCGACCTGAAGACGAAGTCGAGGGAGAGACTATTGTCTATCAGCCTCGAGCACGCATTTTCTAATTACTATGCAGGAGGATATGGGATCTTATGACACTGAATAAAGGATTTATAGTTGCCAGTACAAACATATAGAGGAAAGAGTAAATCACTCATTTATAAATAAAGGATTCTAGTTGCAAGTAGAAACATATACAGATGTTGTTTTACAAACATATACAGTTGTTGTTTTACAAAAACATAATTGAGATATAATTTTCGTATCTTCTAGTTATAGATTTTGCAGCAGATTTTTGTTGCCCCATTCTGCTTCATGTTGTTCTGTTTAAGCACTCTGTAGCAGGTTTCTTGAGTGTGTTTTTATTTTTTCACCTGCTGGTTGATTATTGGTAGATTTTGGTCCTATTGAAGCCAAACCTTCACGCTTTATAGCTAGAGAAACCGACTTTTTTTCCATCTTTTTGTTTTAAACAACCGTCCCAACTTTTCTTCATTGATTGCCCTTTTAAGCTTCCTAGCAGCATTTGACTCCACTGGCCTTGTAGGAGACACTTTTCAAGTAGAAAAGTCAACCGAAGATGACCCAACAAGAGGTATTTTTTGATGCTCCTTCCATTATACGGGTGGGATCATTTGAAGTATAACAAACATGGCTGATAAAACTATAATCTTGACATCAGCCGGTTAAAATACGACTACCACATAGTTCGACAAACCAGACAACAAGATTAAAAGATGACATACATGTTAAACAAAACCATGACTACTGATGATTTAATGAAGTCTTGTGGTATCTTCACAAAATTAGTTTTTTAGGGTGCATCTTTTTTACCTTTTCGTTTATGATAGTAAATTGTAGTATTTAAATCATCAGTAGTCATGGTTATGTTTATTTTTTTGAAAATTAGTGGGAAGGCATCTTTTTCACTGAAAAAACAAGACATTTGATGTAGGACACTTCATAAGTGTGCCTTAACTTTTATATCCTTCTGTTGATATTAATAGAAGATCATTTTTTCCTTCTAATTGATGTGTTTATTTTATACATTATAGGGTATTATAAGATAGAAGGTGTTGTGCTTTTTATATTTAATCAAGAAGTAATTGGTTTTGGCTGTTCCACTACTTTTACTAGGATTTAACTGTATCTTTTGATGTTATTAACTGTTAACTGCTAAGCAGCCCTATGTATTAGACTAAGTGTAGTGGGCGCTATATAAGGGCGTGAGAATGAATATAAAGCCCCCAACACCATTACATGGGGGGCTTTATATTTCAAAACCTTGCTTTGGCGTTAAATATATAGCGCCTGAAACAAAAATCCCCACCCAATCACATGTTGCCACATCATCATCTATTTGTTTTTATTATTTATTATTATTATTTTTAATTCAATAGATAAAATAAAATATTAACAGGGGCTTTATTATCACTACACCCTTTTTTCACTTTATTTCTCCATGTTGACTCAGCTGTCACGTGGACCAATCAGAAACATAGGCTTTATAAATAAAGCCCCCCACTACACATGGTCTTAAAGATCTGAAATTTTGGTAATTTTATCTATCTGCAGCCAGTAGCCGCGTGTCATAATCTCTACAAATTCGTTTACGTACCATTGCCTTTCTGATAGCCCAACTCTAGCATTCGATGATGCAGTTAATTTCTTAGGTATGTATGTTACAATGCTGCAAGATTATACTTTTTAGTTTGGCTTACTATGTTCAAGAGACTTTGTCGTCATATAAACACACAAGAATGTATAATTAAGTATACCGCAAGATACATAGAGGTTATTCAATAAAAAAATTGCATCTAAATATGAACATGTGTACATGTATGCTATTACTTTAAATATGATAAACATCTACACAAGACGGTTACGTAACCACATAACCACCTCTCTTTCTCTCTTCCACTATATTTGGACAACACTGTGCACAATTCTCTACTTAAAATGGATTATGTATCGAACACGTCATATATGCATTAACACTCTTTTTTTCTCCTTTTATTTATCATGGAAACAGTGAGGGATAATTACTTATTTTGATGTAATATGTTTTGAATGCAACTGACTTTAAATCTTATATAATTCTATATATTCTAAGGGTTTATGCAGAGGACGTGTGTTTGCGGATGCCATTTTCAACACACTATGACGTTGAGCTTTTGATTTGTATAATGTATTGATTTGAATAAGTTTCTTGGATGTTTTTTTAATGTTATGATGGACAGTCAATGAAATGAACTAAAGTACTTTCGTTCGATTTAAATCCCGTTGTTTAGGTCGTTTTTCCGGCCAACTGCGATGCTCACAAAAGCTGCTGTGATAGGTTCGGTAGGTTAAGGAGGTGGTGGCTACCGGCGGCGGTAACGATTAGCAGTGTTGGGAGGCTGATGGAACAATTACGGGGAGCTTGGTAAGGCCCAACGACGTTTGGTTCATATATCCGGTTGTAGGCGAAGTTATAGACAAATATGATGATTGATTGTGTGATGTGTATGAGTGCGCGTATCTTAACGATCCAAAGTAATACCAATGGAATTCCCGCCGCGAAGCGCGGAGAGTTCCACTAGTTATTTTTATGTATTGTCTCGTTTTGGTTTCTTGGTTTCGATTTATTTTAGGTGTCATGTCTGGCTATGTTTCTTTTCTCTGAATTGGTTCAAACTTACGTGAAATGGTTACCTTCGATCAAATTATATGTTTCTTTTCGTGAATTTTGTTTTTAATACCGAATCAATCCAGAAAAATATTAAATTGTTAATTGAATTGTTCAACTTTTTAATATTTTTTAATAATGTTCATCAATATTTATAACCCTGACTAGATTTTAGTTACTGATAATAGGAACAAATAATATTTGGAAATTACGTCAATCGATATTAAAAGGGAATAATAAAAATTCATTAATGTTGTTTTCTACGGAAATTTCATTTTTTGAAATCTATTCATTACATCATCTATCGAAACCTTTCTAATCATTTTTTTTTCAAACAAAAAGCATTTATCAACAATTGCATTCACGACGAGTAAAACGAGAGCTAAATTTAATAATCGGTAAACTATCGTAAAATTAGTATATGTCTTTACTTCAACAATTAATTTCATAAGACTAGATTTATTCTTCAATTTGGCAAACCTTGTATCGTCTTTAAAATTATCAATACAGACTTAAATTTAAATGGTTTATGGGCTTGTGTGGTGGCCTTACACTTTAATGAGGTATCTCGTTATTGTGGGCTAAATGAGATGTTTTTTGTAAATAAAATGTGGGCTTAACAAGTTATTTTTTTAATTGAAATGTGGGTTAACGTTTGTTGTCAAAATTCTAAGGTTTGGTGTCAAGTTTTCGAAGGGTTAGATGTCAAGGTTTCTAAGAGTTCGGTGCGATGTCAAAATACACGTATAATGTTAAAATTTGTATTGGTGCGATGTCAAAATACACGTATACATAAGTACATGACACTAAAAAGATTTTTTGGTATGTGTTCGACCAAACCTATAGGTCCCTATGTACAACCGCCCCTGCAGTATGCGATAACCTTAACTTAGTTTCCCATCTTGATGCTTGTGGTCAAAGATTGAGTCCCGATGAAACATAGACCTCTTACTCTTTTAGATATATATTAGTAAAAGATAAATAAATAAATAAAATAAACTAGGGGGAAAAGAGCACAATGTTTGCCAAATATTGAAGAAAAATAAAAGGAGGAAATAGGTAGAAAAGTCCCGACCCCTTAAAAAAGGAAAAGAAATGAAGAGAAAAAATAGCTTCATTATGAGCGATGGTTACGGGATCATAAAAGTAGAAAAGTTATGGTCTTCGTGATCATAGCCAAACTAATAAGCGGTTAAATGATAATATCTGTTTGTCACGGTCTGGGTACATGGTCGCCTCTAGAGGTGTAAAAAAACCGGTTTTAAAAAAAACCTATATTAAAACCGAAACCGGTTTTTAAAAAACCGGTTTTTTTACAACCGGTTTAAGAAAAAAAACCGCTTTAAAAAAACCGGTTTTCTTTTCAGTTATTCTTCACCAACGAACAACCGGTTTTTTAAACCGATTTAAAAAAACGGTTTTTTTGAATAAACCGGTTTTTAAACCGATCCTAACCGGTTTCACCGGTTTGGGTTTTATGCAATAAAAACCGGTTTTAAAACCGAACCGGTTTTTAAAAAAACCGATTTTGAACCCGACTAAAAAAACCGGTTTTTTTAAAACCGGTTAACCGGTTTGTACACCTCTAGTCGCCTTAAGTGTGGTTTTCTAAAATCTTCATTAAGCCGTGAGGTTGGGTAGATGTTTGTCGTTGAGATGATTAAATCATGATGGTAATACGTATGTTATTAAGCAGGAAACATTTGGATGGGTTTAAGGGGTGTTTGGTAAGCCTTTTAAAGAGGCCCTAAACAATTCAGCGCTGAATGATTCAGTATTTAACGCGTTTATTTCAGCTTTGAATGGAATAGTTAAGACTGAACCATTAACACTTGCATTTTGCTGAACCATTAAGCACTGAACTATTAAGCACTGAACCAGGCTGAACCTTAATGAGACTCTCTTACTAATGTGAGACAAGAAAACTAACTATTAAAAGGTCCAACTTAATAATTCACCACTTAATAAAAAAAAACCCTAAGTGGGTCTAAGTTTCAAGGGACACGAAATACTAACAATTGCAATTACACGTGTTAGTACTCTACGAGTTGAAATAAATGTAAAAGAGTTGACAATGTCATATATGATCTTAGGACGAGTTATTTTTTCGGTAAGAAAGAAGTGGGTTAGAAAAAAATATTAAGCATGCATATGTATATTGTTTTTCGTGTTTACTTCTCGTTTTACTCTTGTTCTTGACATCCTTGAGAACAACAAAAGGTTTAAGCTTGGCAAGATTTGTTAGTTGTATTTTGGGGCATATTAACACTTTGGTTTATTTTTGGTAGAGTTAATTGTCAATTTAGTCCCTGAAATTTGTTAAAAGTTGCCACTTTCATCTAAAAGTTTTTTTTTCGCATCTGTGTCCTTGTAGTTTTGATTTTTTATCATTTTAGTCCAACCCACTAACTCCGTTAAGAAAAAGTCAGTTAAGTCAACGGTATTTTGGTCATTTTACATATGTATTTCTTTTTGTCATTTCATCCAAAACCATTTTTTTTTTTTTTTTTTTTTTTGCATTTGACCTCATGTGTTAGAGGTGTGCATAGGTCGGTTCGGGACGGTTTTTGGCCATAACCGTAACCGAAACTGACATGTTCGGTTAATGTTGTTTTCTACGGAAATTTCATTTTTTGAAATCTATTCATTACATCATCTATCGAAACCTTTCTAATCATTTTTTTTTCAAACAAAAAGCATTTATCAACAATTGCATTCACGACGAGTAAAACGAGAGCTAAATTTAGTAATCGGTAAACTATCGTAAAATTAGTATATGTCTTTACTTCAACAATTAATTTCATAAGACTAGATTTATTCTTCAAGTTGGCAAACCTTGTATCGTCTTTAAATTATCAATACATACTTAAATTTAAATGATTTATGGGCTTGTGTGGTGGCCTTACACTTTAATGAGGTATCTCGTTATTGTGGGCTAAATGAGATGTTTTTTGTAAATAAAATGTGGGCTTAACAAGTTATTTTTTTAATTGAAATGTGGGTTAACGTTTGTTGTCAAAATTCTAAGGTTTGGTGTCAAGTTTTCGAAGGGTTAGATGTCAAGGTTTCTAAGAGTTCGGTGCGATGTCAAAATACACGTATAATGTTAAAATTTGTATTGGTGCGATGTCAAAATACACGTATACATAAGTACATAACACTAAAAAGATTTTTTGGTATGAACCCATAATTATTACAGGGTCACACAATCTAATTAAATATGCCGAACGACATGTGTATCTATTTATAATCGATACTTTTAAAATGCAACCGCCACACTAAAATCTGAAAGACGTTAGCTTGGAGTTGAGAGTTGGCGCTATTCAATGAACTGTGCCTGGTTTGACTTTAGAAACAGTGGATGTCCAAATGACGTGACGTCTAGTATTGGTACAAACTATAAATCTAAAGGATTATTGCATCGTAACCATTAATGACCGTTAGCCAAATTGAATAAATAAAACACCCTGGTGTTAGAAATTGATTTTTATTATTTGATTTTCCAATAAGTTAATCGTCTTAGTTTCTTTTTTATTTTGTTTACGTTAATTTTAAAATCAAATCAATCCCCCCCTCAAAACAATCGTATCTGCGCATAAAACATTGTTAGTATATTTTGTCAATCTGTATTTTTGAGGATACGAACCTTACTTTGACTGATACTAGTTGGTTTATTTAATATTCATTTTTTGGATTTGACACCCAAAAAGCAAAAAAAAACAAATAACATGTACAGAAAGATGGAATTAGCAATTGCAACAAAAAAATCCAATCAAAATTTCCAAGAAAAAGAGAGGAAATAAATATAAAAGCACTAACCCATAAGTGCCATCAGCTGCTGCTCTACATAAGTTTCTCTAACAAACCAAATTATGCAACTTCCGCCTACAAAATCATGCATAAAAAGGAAGATCGAGTCCACATGTAAAGCAAAAGTGTTTGCTAAAAAAGAAGATCGAGTCGTAAGCAACGTTTATAGCCTTAAAAAGATGCATAAGCAAGATTAATATAACTATTGCCAATGTGCCACATATCTTAGGACCAACTTGGTTCAATCCATGCATGAGGGAAACAAAGATGCTTAGTTCCAAATATATCGGCACCAAAACCTTCTTGGATACTTTTGTCCTGGAATGTGTGATACCTGCATGTTTCGAAAGAATAGAATACTATCTTCGTGTTCTCATCATGTAATAATCTTGGAAAGTAAATCTTGTTCCCCATTTCAGGTAATTTTGCTTCTAGGCAGAAACATGATGTATTAGAAATATAAATCATGTGTTTCCCAAATCGTATACTTTCTCCCATTCTTGTGTAGGCTCGTCTAGCTTGAACACCTCAACCGATCGTCCAAACTCACCTAAGATAACTAGCAGAAGATGTTGATCACAAACTGAGAGACAGTATTGTGCCAAAGATCTGCTTGGGGCTTTGTCTGCAACAAGCTCCCAATTGTAACCATCGTCGACAATGTTTCCAATAGCTTCAATTCTTTCGTTGTTACACAAGCCATAGATATATCGGCCACTGAACGTTGGAAATTGAAAAGAATATGGATCAAGCTTAAGGTGAAGAGAATATGGATCATCATTCAAATTATACGCATCCCATATTGATTCCCTAGATACAAAGTGAATGACAAGATGTATTGACCCAAATCTTGAAAATCCAACCACCGTACAATCGGGGGAAGTGGGTGGTGCTGAGAAACAAAAGCTTTCCATAAATTGAACCTTTGGAAGCTCACGCATATCACTTGTGAATGGGTTAAAGAACACCGGTTGAAAATTACGTTGATTATACATCAACAACCAACCATACTTGGAACAGTATATCTCATAATCCCCCTTCAGTTCTTGAGGTGTTTTTACAAAATATCTGTCACCGAACAACGGGTCTATAAAAGTGATAGTGTCTCGATAATTGTCTAACACCATCAACCACGGTGAAAACAAAGAATAACTCCTTAGCCTTGTGTCGCTGCTCAATTGAATCAAAGGTGCCACTAAACAACAATATTTGCATGTAGCACGAAGTTTCATGTATTCGACACCAATACAGAGCTCCATAATTAATTCCAAAATTTCCAACGGCATATTGAGCAGGTGTGACTCACTTGTTTTGTTATCAAATTCACCCTTGACTGGTTTTAAAACTATCTCAGTATCCTTGTCCTCCTCTTCTTCTTCTTCTTCAGCAGCATGAGCAACTCCTAACCTATAAAAAATATGATATGATAAAAATAAAAAATAAAAACATTTTTTCATTTATAAAAATTAAAGATGCACTATAAATAAGTATGTGCAATACCTCCATTCAAGCATTGAACATGAAGACGCTTGGCTTTCTCGTACTAGACAAGGCAAAGAAAATAGGGATACGGTTCTATCTTTGACATGGAATGAGTATATAACTTTGCCACACTCACCAAGAATATGCATATAACCCCCTAACTTCGAGTCAGTTGCACAACTATTATAGCATGCTAGGTAACCACTAGCCAATTCTAGGAAAAATGCAACGTCTTTGAGGTCTACCATTTCCTTCCACATCTTACTAGTCATATCCAGTTTAAACAAACATGCTTCAGCAACCGTTTTCCTCAGTTCCTCTTTAAAACAGATTACAATGTAATATAGTTCTATACCAGATCCTTTTAAAAATGGGAAGCATCTATATAGAGTATTAGTGTAAGGACAACGACTCAAAGGACGATTGTTGGAAGGGACTTTTACAAACGGCATTAGGCTTATCACAACTTCTTTACTATTAACCACAACATCAACCTGTATGACAAAACCATACATTACCATTGCAACAAGTAGGACGTCGTAGGAGACAATCATTTTGACCGGTTATGCTCCGGAGTTGTTTAGCATATGACACTTGAGTCCACTTTAATTGCTTCCTCTCACGGCCTAGCAGGCAAAAAATGCATGAAAACCGAGGCATGAACTTGAGGGGGAGATGACAAACAAGATGCATGATAATCTTTTTCTTTAGTAATCAAAGGTGGGAGACGAATCAGCTCAGCGGTAAGTGGGTTCCAAAGACACTGTCTGGATGGTCAGAGAGAATGAGCCAGCCATGGAATGAGTCTTGGATTCGTCTCCCTCTCCTGAAGTGCCGGTTGTGTATGGTGTAAAACATCTGGCTGCTATCCGGAGCATTAAAGCACAACTTCTGATCACAAGATAACGGCCTTATCTTTAACATCTAAGAATTGAAATTCCAAACTTCATTAAAGCATGACTGACTGTTTTAATGTAATCATCAAGGAAAAAAAAACAGATTGGCGGTGGATTGGGCCCCTCGGATATTGGCGCTGATTTCCCATGGAATTCGTGGGCTCCTTTTAATCGGAAACTGTTGCTATGGAGGAGTTTATCGGGTCGTGGTATTATGCTCAGCAGCCTCTGTTAAAATGATGATCTAATAATCATATCTTTCAATTCTATCTATATAATGGGTCAAGTATAATAAGGATTGGGTAAAATTATGGTTTGCTTTATAAGATGAATCTATAACATGTTGCATAAGGTGTTTCAGGATTGCTGCTGGATTGGATTGGATGTTTGGGCTAATCATGCTGGATTGAAGTCTTCTGGATTGCTGTCTGCTGGATTGGAGTCATAAGGCCCAGAGAAGAATAAGTCCAAAGATGTGTTATGTGTGCAGCCCAAATAAAGATGTCTGGCCCATGGTCCACTCGCCCACTTGTTATCAGGGATTGCCAAGCTGGCAATCCATAAAGCAAACGCCTTAGCTAATGAATGGTCCAGATTCTCTGATCGTGTGTTTTCTCTTCTTGATCCTACGGTTTGCACAGGCTTGTGCTCTGGCTTGGTTGTGCTTTCTCCCAAGCCTCTTACCAGCTATAAATAGCTTGGTTATTTCTTCGATAATGATTTTTCGATCATTTCTGTTTTTGTTATCTCTTTATCTCTCTCATCTCATTCGTCTGATCAGATTAGGGTTTACAGTTGTGATCTTATACATCTTGTATTAGATCTTGTAGTCTGTTGTTTCATCTGGTGATAGGTATTGAGGGTTGTATTGTGAGAGTTTTGTTTGTAAAGAGTTTTAGTTGTGATCTGTTGAGAGATTATTTTTGATATTCGATTATTAATAAAAGTTCTTTAAGCTTTTGATATCATGTTTGTAACATGGTATCAGAGCTCTAGGCTTTGATTATTGATCTTGGTTATCGTCTTCCGCTGATATTAGGGTTTTCTGGTTTGCTTGAAGGTGACGAATCATCTGCTACCAGTTGATCGTCCTGGTGTCTTGTTCTTGGAACGTACAAGTGAAGATCTGGTATACAGATCTAGGGTTTGTGTTCTAGGTAGAACAAGGTGGACGTCTGAATATCAGATCTACTCTCAAGATCTGTGTGATCGTTGGAAAGCATATTTTCTTTGCTCTCTGGTGTTATAACCCTAAGTGAAGGTTATAACATTACGAGTTTTTTGGCGAACCCTAACTTGGGCCCCCCTCTGGTGAGATCTTTCCTGGATAGTTCTTTTTGTTATAGAAGTCTTGTCCTAAGGAGTCTGTGCCAGGGCTTGTGTCCCTGTTTTAGCTTTAAGGTTTGTCTGTCTAGTTAGGAGGCTCCTGTACTAGGACCTGCACTGGCACCTTTTGAGTGACGAACCAGTGATCTGGATCACCAGTACAGCTTCGCCAAGTGGTCTTGATTTGCTTTGTTTGTTATCTGTGTGTGCTTTTGTTCTCTGTTGCGTGATCTGCTGTGTTGTGTATCTTTTGTGTGTGATTAGTTATGGGTGATGAACTGAATGTGCAAGGTGGAGGGGGCGATGCTATCATTGATCCTGTTACTCTTGTTAACAAGATTGATGCTGGAGATCCCCTTTACCTTTACCCTAGTGATTCTACTAATTTGACTATTGTTAACATAAAATTGAAAGGTACTGATAACTACAGTGTATGGTCTAATGCTATGATTCTTGGTTTACAAGTAAAAAATAAACTAGGATTTGTTAATGGAGAATGTGTTAAACCCACTGATAATCCTGTGTTAGCCAGACAATGGGATAGGTGTAATTCCATTGTTCTTACCTGGATTTTAAATTCAATGTCTGAAGAACTGTATCTTGGTCAAGTATTCTCTAAACTTGCTAGTGATGTGTGGAAAGAACTTAAAGAAACTTATGATAAAATTGATGGGTCTGTGGTGTTTGATTTGTATCAAAAAATTAACTGTTTTAGACAAGATAATACTTCTGTTTCTGTGAGTATTATCAAAAATTAAATGTTATGTGGAAACAATTGGATCAAATTCTCCAATTGCCTCCATGTACATGTGATGCTGCTAGGGACTTTAACAGTTTCAGTCAAATGATCAAACTTATGCAGTTTCTTATGGGATTAGATAGTTGTTATCAAACTGTTAGGACAAGCTTACTTACTAGGGAGATTTTGCCTTCTGTAAAGGAGGCCTACTCCATTGTGTCTAGAGAAGAGTCACATAGGATCTCAAGTGGTCAAATTAAGAAAACTCAAACTACTGTAGGTTTTCTTGCTAAAACTGACCAATTTGATGAGTTTAGTAAAAGGTTTGGTAATAAAACTAATAATCAGTCAACTTTGAAATGTTCTCACTGTAATAAGAATGGTCATTTGGCTGAAAAGTGTTTTGAGCTTATTGGATATCCTCCTTGGATGAGATCCAGGGGAAATCAGTCAAAGAAGGGAAGGGTTGGGACTAGTAATAGTAACAATGTTAATATAGATCCTAACTCTTCTACTCCTTCTTTAACTAATGAGCAACTTTCTAAGCTGTTGAGTCTTCTAAATGAGAAAACTAAGGAAAGTCCACAGAGCTGCAATGTTTCAGGTAGTTTCTTTTGTGCTAACATCTGTGGTAAACCCATTTTTGGTTTTGCAAGTCGTATAGGGAATAAGATTAAGATTGGTTGGATTGTTGATTCAGGGGCTAGTCAACACATGGTGTCTAATGATGTTGAATTAACTGATTATGTTGAAGTGTCAGACTTAAACATTCATGTAAATCATCCTAATGGCACTAAAGCCTTGGTTACTAAAATTGGTAATGTAAATTTAGCTAATGGAGTGGTTTTAAAAGATGTATTGGTTGTCCCTAAATACAAGGTCAATCTTATTTCTGTACACAAACTTGCTAGGGATAATAAGTTGTTTGTTGGGTTTGATGAGGATACCTGTTACATACAGGACCGGTTAACCAAGAGCATCCTGGTGACTGGTAAACAGCTTGATGGGTTATATATGTGTGGCAATACTTGTCTTAATACTAAGGTGTGTTATAACTCTGAATTGTATGAAACATGGCATGCTAGACTAGGACATCCATCTGATCAAGCTGTTAATGTTCTTAGAGATAAACTTGACTTAGGAAACTATGACAAAAATCAACCATGTGAAGTTTGTCATAGAGCCAAACAACATAGAGAGCCCTTTCCTCTCAGTGAACATAAGTCCACTCATGTGGGAGAACTAGTTCACTTAGATGTATGGGGCCCTTATAAAGTTGTTAGTAGAGATGGCTTTAGGTATTTCCTGACTATTGTTGATGATTATTCCCGTGCTGTTTGGGTGTGTTTACTCAAAAATAAAACTGAGGTGTTTGAAAACATCAAAGAATTTTTTAATATAATTCAAACACAGTTTAGTAAACATATAAAATGTTTCAGAAGTGATAATGGCCTTGAATTTGTCAATAATCAAATGAATAATTTTTGTAAAGATAAGGGAATATTGCATCAAACCACTTGTGCCTATACTCCTCAACAAAATGGGATTGTTGAGAGGAAGCATAGGCACTTGCTTAATGTTGCTAGAGCTCTTCTATTTCAAAGTAACATTCCTATTAGGTTTTGGACTGAGTGTGTGCTAACTGCTGCATATCTTATCAATAGGACACCTACTGGAGTATTAAAAGGAAAAACACCCTATGAGTTACTATATGGTTTTGAACCCTTTCTTGATCACTTGAAATTGTTTGGTTGTCTGTGTTTCTGTACTACATTAAATGAATCAGATAAGTTTAATAGTAAGGCTGAAAAATGTGTGTTTATAGGATATTCAAATGAAAAAAAGGGTTACAAAGTTTTTAGTCTTGATAGCAAAACCATTGGCTATTCAAGAGATGTAAAATTTTTGAAAATTGTTTTCCATTTAAAGAAAACAAAATTTATGAGTCATTTGATTCCAATCCTGAAAAACATATTAACAATTTAAACTTTTTTGATAACATTGAAAACACAGACTCTCAAAATAGTTTTGAGGTAGATGATCCCAATGATGATGGAAAGGGTCAAGGTAGGTTAGATGTAGGAACACATGATGTTTTGCAATCAGATAGTCAGCCTATTATTGATGACTTGGCTGGAAATCAGCAGTCAAATAGTGGGTGCAATGACACTGGTAGGGCAGATCATGTGATTACTACACATGATAACCAGAGTAATTCTGAGGGAGATACCTCAGAGTCTGCTGGTCCTGACAGTGTCAGAAGGTCTTCTAGAAGTACTGTTTTTCCATCTAGGTATAATGAGTATGTTGTGGAAGGTAAAGTCAAGTATGGTATTGAAAAATATGTAAATTTTTCCAACTTGTCTGTTGAGTCCAAATGCTTTGCTTCCAGTCTGTCTAAGAGTCATGAGCCTAGAACCTTTAAAGAGGCTGCTAACAGCCCTGAATGGACTCAGGCCATGACTGATGAGATTGAAGCATTGAATAGGAATGATACTTGGACCATTGTTGATAAACCCAAAGATAAGAATATTGTGGGTTGTAAATGGATCTATAAAATTAAATATAGGTCTAATGGTGAAGTAGAGAGGTATAAGGCTAGGTTAGTTGCTAAAGGATATAGTCAAAAGGAAGGCATTGACTTTGATGAGACTTTTGCCCCAGTTGTGAAAATTGTTACTGTGAGGTGTATTGTGTCTTTAGCTGTGTATAATGGTTGGAGTCTTTATCAATTAGACATTAATAATGCCTTTCTATATGGTGATTTGAATGAGGAAGTTTATATGAAACTTCCTGAGGGGTTCTTTAACAATAATGACAATAAGGTGTGTAAACTTAAAAAATCACTTTATGGTTTGAAACAAGCACCTAGAATGTGGAACGAAAAACTTGTAAATGTTTTGTTTGAGTTTGGCTTCCAAAGAAGCAAATGTGATCATTCAATGTTTTTTAAGTGTTCTAATTCATTGTGTGTCATTTTGTTGGTCTATGTGGACGACATAGTTGTTACTGGAAACTCTCTTGTTGAAATTGAAAATTTGAAACAGAGTCTTAAGTCTAAATTTTTAATCAAAGACTTAGGCAAATTGCAATACTTCCTGGGAATTGAGGTCATCAATAAAGAAGATGGCCTAGTTTTGACCCAGAGAAAGTATTGTACTGATTTATTGCATGAATATGGGTTACTTGCCTGCAAGCCAGTAAATGTCCCTATTGAACAGAATCATGTTGTTACTTCTTTAGTAGCAAATGATTCTGATCCTGTTGATAACATTACTGGGTATCAACAGCTAATAGGGAAGCTGATTTATCTTGCACATACCAGACCTGATATTTCCTATACTGTGCATTATCTTAGTCAAAACATGCATAGTCCTTTAAAGGGACACTTAAAAATTGCTTTCAAATTACTCAGGTACTTGAAACTTTCTCCTGGTAAGGGGTTAAGGTTTAAGAAGTCTGAGCAGTTTGAAATTGATGCATTCTCTGACTCTGATTGGGCTAAATGCACAAGCTCTAGGAAATCTGTTACAGGTTTTGGTGTGTTTCTAGGAGGGAATCTTGTTTCATGGAAAAGCAAGAAACAGGCAACTGTTTCAAGATCTTCAGCTGAGGCTGAATATCGTGCAATGTGTGCAGTTGCTTGTGAAATTATGTGGATTAAAAATATTTTGGAAGAACTTAAAGTGTTTGTTGAAATTCCTATTAGCATTCATTGTGATAATGATGCTGCTATATCCATTGCTGAGAATCCAGTGTTTTATGACAAAACCAAACACTTTGAGTTGGATCTCTATTTTCTTAGAGATCAAATCAAGAAAGGTATCATTAAGACAGTGGCTATAAACACTAAAGATCAGGTTGCTGATGTGTTTACAAAAGGATTGTTAGCTACTGCTCATGACACTTTATGCAAAAAACTTTGCCTATTTGACCCATTTGGTCAATAGAATTGTGGGGGGGGGGGTGTTAAAATGATGATCTAATAATCATATCTTTCAATTCTATCTATATAATGGGTCAAGTATAATAAGGATTGGGTAAAATTATGGTTTGCTTTATAAGATGAATCTATAACATGTTGCATAAGGTGTTTCAGGATTGCTGCTGGATTGGATTGGATGTTTGGGCTAATCATGCTGGATTGAAGTCTTCTGGATTGCTGTCTGCTGGATTGGAGTCATAAGGCCCAGAGAAGAATAAGTCCATAGATGTGTTATGTGTGCAGCCCAAATAAAGATGTCTGGCCCATGGTCCACTCGCCCACTTGTTATCAGGGATTGCCAAGCTGGCAATCCACAAAGCAAACGCCTTAGCTAATGAATGGTCCAGATTCTCTGATCGTGTGTTTTCTCTTCTTGATCCTACGGTTTGCACAGGCTTGTGCTCTGGCTTGGTTGTGCTTTCTCCCAAGCCTCTTACCAGCTATAAATAGCTTGGTTATTTCTTCGATAATGATTTTTCGATCATTTCTGTTTTTGTTATCTCTTTATCTCTCTCATCTCATTCGTCTGATCAGATTAGGGTTTACAGTTGTGATCTTATACATCTTGTATTAGATCTTGTAGTCTGTTGTTTCATCTGGTGATAGGTATTGAGGGTTGTATTGTGAGAGTTTTGTTTGTAAAGAGTTTTAGTTGTGATCTGTTGAGAGATTATTTTTGATATTCGATTATTAATAAAAGTTCTTTAAGCTTTTGATATCATGTTTGTAACAGCCTCGCCTCGTTTGTGACAGATGCAATTATCTCGATGAAGATGTGGATCATTTGCTGTTCGGGTGCGTTTTCGCTAAGAGCATATGGTGGAATATAATCATTTGGATTGGATGAAGATTCCTTGGCCTATCGATGATTGCTCGTTTAAGGATTTCATTGCTAAGATTCGGGTTTGTCCGGGTAGCGCCAAATGGAAGAGGATCGTGTTCTCCGTGATTGTGGCCTCGGTTTGGCGCATATGGGAAGCTAGAAATAAAATGGTGTTCGACAGGCGTTTTGTTCCGGTGAGAGTTTCAGTCGAGTTGATTAAAGAGGATAGCTTCCTTTGGATCAAGCATAGGAGGGATTCGGCCATGTTTACTTGGGATGACCGGAAGAAGTTTGATGTTTTGTGTCTTTTGTAATTTCGGGCTTTCTTCCTAGTTTTTCTCTGTTCTTTGTTTGTTCCCGTTGTATGTTTTCCCGCCAGCTTCTTGCTGGGCCTATATATATAGTTTTTGGCCGTTAAAAAAAATATTTACACATTTGATGGGGAAAAAAAAGAGCCATGTTATTTACACTAACGCCTAAATTTAGTTTCCACAACCCTCTACGGTCCCGTATAGGTCTAGACGCCCTGTAGATGGTGTCAGTGCAATAAATGAAGCCATTCTCTACGTTCCGTATAGGCCTATACGGGACGTAGAGGTGGTTGGTGAGATTGCATTAAACCCTAACCGACACGTAATGGTCTCTACGGCCCGTAGTAACATACGAGGTACCAGGACAATCAATGAACAGACTGACTTGCAGTGTGTTATTCTGAAAAGCAACCTATATACGGCTCGTAAAGGCCTATACGGGCCGTAGAAAAGCCGGTTGTTGGGTTCATTTAAACCCTCTACGGCCCGTATAAACCCTTACGGGCTGTAGAGGTCCCCATATATTCTTCTTCATTGGCTTCATTTCTCAGACGACGGAAACAAAACAATACCCTAAAATCCGATCAATACCAAGCTACCACGATGTCTTCGGGGCACCTCAATGATGTTTCGGGTGAATGGGGACACTCGTTTGACTTATCTTACGTCTCGGAAAGCATTTTCGGACCCGTAGTAGAGCGTGGTTAGGAGGAGGTTAGATCCGTGGTTCACTGTGGTGACCGGAAGGCGCTGCCCGATTAGAGCCAGCTGCCCGATTTAAACCAGGAGTACATAGAAGAACCAGAGTCATTTGACGTGCCGCCAAGTCATCCACAGTACGCATACGGGACTTATCATTCGCACGAGGAGGGTGATGGCAACTTCAAGGATTCGCACGAGGAAGGTGATGTCAGCTTCAAGGATTCGCTCAAGGAGGGTAATGGCAGCTTCAAGGATTCGCACGAGGAGGGTGATGACAGTTTCAAGGATTCGCACGGTCGCGACGAACCTGACCCGGATGTTTTGTTTGAAACAATTAGGTGTGTTTATGTATTTGCACTTGTTTATAATGTAGACCCGTATATATTTAGCAGTTTACACATTTAGACTCGTATATTTAGCCCGTACATAATTTGTTTTAGGGTTTGTGAGATTTGAACTCGTATATATATTGTTCAAAAATATTTTTTTTTTGTTATTTTAATGTCAAAAACTTAAATTGTTAACACTAAAATAATTTTTAGTTGTTATTTGAACTCGTATATGTTTTGATTTGTATGAATTTTGACTAGATTCGCATATAAATTTTGCAGGTATTCGGGTCTCTTAAAGACCTGACAGATTGGGTTTTCGAAAAGGCAAAAAATAACGGTTATATCACCGTATTCGGACGTACTGTTTCAGACGACAGGGCGGCAGATACGAGGATAAAGACGGCATGGATACGATGTGACCGTAGTGGCGAACATAGTACTATAACCAAAGTTCGAAAGACGGGCAGTAAAAAATGTAATTGCCCATTTGAACTCATAAGGAGATACAGCTCCAGCTACGATGGTTGGAATTTGGAGGTGAAGAACCAAACACAAAATCACAAACCTTTCCAACATATCGAGGGTCATGCGTATGCTAGGAGGCTGGGTCCGAGCGAGAAAAAAATTGGTGGATACACTTTATTTTCAAAACGTTACGCCAACAGACATACATTCGGCCGTTAGAAAACAAAACCCGGATAGTCCCTGCATTTTACGAGACATACATAAAACAATAAGCAAGGTTAAACATTTGTTATACGGCGACAAGACTCAAATGCAGGTATTATCATTATTATTTATATTGTTTATTATTATTATTGTTTATTATTATTATTGCCATGCAGGTACTCGAAAGCACATTGGTTGATAAAAAAATTGTTTACTTCACGCGGGAGAATCCCTCGACAAATGCGATCGAGGATATTTTGTTTGTTCATCCCACCTCGCACATATTGTGGCGTGCGTCCCCGCATGTGCTGATGATTGGTGCGACTACAAAACGAACGACCATAAACTTCCGTTTGTTCAATTTGTGGGTATGACATCATGTCAGGATCCAAGGGGGTCTTTGCAGTTGATATTAGTAAGAACACTTGTGTTGTAAATATATCAAAGTAAATTGCACAGCGGATTTTAGTTGTGTTCTTAGGAAAGATACACTTTTATTGGAGTATGATTACTCCCCCTTGAGTGTTGCAAATAAATGATAATCTAAACAGTTTGAAGATATAAAGTAATAAGCAAATATAAAGATTATCAGATGTGAAGTGGACAATATAAGTTATAAAGTTCCTTGAAGGATTTTCAATTATAATCAATGTAAAAATCACTTGTCTAAAATAGATTAATAAGCTCATCTATTTATAGACGAAAGTACAAGACTGTTGCACTAAGTAATACAAGATATTTTCTACTTAGGATAATGCTTACAACAGACTGTAGCATTGAAACTTGAACAAGGACTTTAACAAAACAATATAATAATAAACTACTGAAGTTCTGAGTCGGTTTAAGAAGATAGGATTAACAAACTGCTGATGAGAAGACAAACCACTGATCAGTAGATAAACTACTGATGAGTAATTTAGTCTTCAGTAGTTCTGAAGTGAAGTGTCTGGTTAGACTTCAGAACTACTGATGAGTTTGTTCTTCAGCACTTTGTTCTTTTCTTCTTCAGTACTTTGTATTTGTTCTTCAGCAGTTCTTTCCATACTTAGGCAGAATATGATTTGGACTAAGGTTATCAAAAGGTGGTTTCTTCAATCCTCTTTGTCCCAACACATCAACATCCAAGTCGTTTTGTGTCGCCCATGCATTTATCTCCCATGAAAAAAAGGATAACTACTTATGGGTGCTACAGAGGCTCAAAGACTTTCTAGAAGATAGTATGGAGCCCAGTGCTATAATAACTGATTGTGAGAAAGCGTTGATGAATGCATGCGACATAGTATTCCAGCAGCTTCGAAGTTGCTATGCAGGTAATACATATTATTATTATTATTATTATTATTATTATTATTATTATTATTATTATTATTATTATTATTATTATTATTATTATTGCTATGCAGGTGACACATTCAATGGAATATATTAAAGCACTGCAGACAAGAATTTGAAGATGAAGACTGGAAAATATTTGTGAAATCTTTTAAGTGACTTTGTAAATCTTCATCTTCGGAATTTACAACCACTGGCTAGACCGACTCTACAGACGACTATGTCAGGACCATCGATCTGGTACATATTATATTAATTTAGGGGCTGTTTGGTAGCCTCTGAATGGCTATTAAGAGGCTACATCTGAATGATTCATAGTCTCTTAATGGTTAAGATGTAATCTTAAGTGTGAACAGTTATGAGGTAACATCTTAACGGTTGCCTCTTAACTATTCAGACTTCAGGTTACCTCTTAACCATTAAGAGGCTACGGACCATTAAGAGGTAGCCTCTGAATGGTCATTAAGAGGCTACCAAACAGCCCCTTAGTTTAAAAGCATGCATACACACATTAACAATATTTTTGTTCTATTTTTTACAAATGTTTTTGAATATTTAGAAAGGGTCTGGCTCAGTGACTATAAAGAAAGGTTTGTTTCTGCATGGACAGACACAAACTACAACTTTGGTCAGTATACGACCAACAAAGCTGAGAGCCAGCATTCAAGGTTCAAGAAGCACATTAAGGGGCCTAACAACTCGTTCCACAAACTTCTGATGATTGTAGACGAAGTGGTAACGTCACAACAGATAGCAATAAACCACTCTTTTGAAGAGAGCCTGTCGGTGAAAATGGTGCACCATGACATACCGATTTTTGAAGACCTACTCGGTAAAATTTCCCATGTAGTAATCGAGTTGTTGCTAACTGAGTTAAAAAATATAGATAAGTTGAGGGAAAGAAGAAAGAGTTGTGGTCACTAGCTTTTCACGAGTTGTGGGTTGTCGTGTGCATGCCGATTAGATTCGTATATAAACAAAGGTAATACCATTACTTTATTAATTATTATTACTATTACTATTATTATTCTTACGGTTAATTATTATTGAATACATGAATAAAAATACAACTGTCAGAAGTAGACGTCTTCTGGACACGCTTGAATTATCAACCGGAAGTAGTTGGCGGGGAAAGCGACATTGATAGTGAGTTGGGAAAAAGTCAAAGAGACACTAAAGTCTCAATCATCGCATGTTATAAGAAATATGTTGTCAAAATAAAGTTGGTGGTGAATCCAAGTATGACTGACCATCAACCTCCTGAGATACAAAAAAATACTTGCGGGCGCCCAACTACAAAATCACAGAAAAAAACAGAAGGAGGAGGATGCGAAAGAAGAGGTTATTATTATTATTATCATCATCATCATGAGGTTATCATCATCATCATCATCATCCTCATCCTTATTACTATTATAGATAACTTGTGTTGATCATTAGAATATATAATCTGTTTGGGAGTTTCTTTTGGGAAACTTGTAGCAACTTGTGTTGTCTGGTTTGAACGAAAACAGGGGAAACTCTGCCCAATTTTTTATAAAATCTTTGCTTTTGTAGTTATTATCATTATTTATTGTCACACCCCGACTTAGGTGGGCCTAGACGGAATTCCAGATGGTCATCAAACATTATATAATGCAAGCAAACAGTGGAAGTATTGTAAATAATTATTCTTTTGTAAATACTGGTTTACATATTCTATACATTATAAACCTTCTAATACAAATACACTAGGAAACATCTAAGGTTCTCGCTTATCTTCTGATTCATCCGTCGGGTTACTCCGAGTTGCAGCTGCCTAAACTTGAAACTCCAGAACAGGTACCTGAACACATGCTTAAAATAGTTTTGGGTCAACAATAATGTTGGTGAGTCCGTGCGGGTGTTTAACTAGTTAAAACAGGTTTTAATATCTCAAAACAAGTTATCATTCAAATCAGGTTAATAAGTAAAATAGTTTAATACAAAGGGATGTACAAGCCACACCTCAATCCTAGCAATGAATCCACTTATTCTCATCGTGGACTCCCATGGCAAAATACGTGACACTTACCTTAGTGGAGGGTTCCCGGGTTTCCGAGTCCACTGCGTGAGGGGTTTCCCCAAGTAGCGCTACCCACATATCAAGCGGCCCAATCTCCCGTTGGGTTGATGAGTGTGGTGGTATTGGGAGCTCCTTGTCACATCATATGGTTCCTCACGTTCAACTGGTTCCATACTGGAAGCATGCATTCACCCCAAAATAGTTAAAATACAAAAAGGGGGAAAAGGTACACGGGACTCACCTGGAAGCATTGCACAAGAGCAGTTTATAATAACCGAAGCGTCTGAAGTCCTGTACTCGTATTCTCCTGATCAAATCCTAAGTTGACAATCATTATTAGTCTTGGTTTTATTTACGAAGGTTATGCGTGGGGACGAGCTTGGGCGTATGGTTTTTATCTAATGCAACTCTATGTTCTTCTGTTGTTTCAGACTTTGGTATGTGGGTATTCTTACGTTTATCTATTGTATGTTCGTACTAATGGTTGTAGTTATATACGTTTGTACTCACTAGGTAATAGTCATGGTCTATTGGTGATGTTTATTCATCGTACACATGGAGGGTGTTTGGGATTGAGTTTCAAAACAACTTATTGACTTATTGGCTTTTTCAAAAAGTCAATAAGCCAATAAGCTGTTTGTGTAACCCAAAAGCACTTTCTGTTTTGACTTTTGGCTTTTAGCTTTTAAGGGTGAAAAAGCTGTTTTTGAAAAGTTAGAAATCCTGGCTTTTAGCTTTTGGCTTTTGACTTTTAGAAAAAAATTACAAATTTACCATCCATACAACCAATATTCACAATAAGTTTTGCGAAACACTTCAAAAAAATAACAATCTATTGGCTTTTTGACGTTTCTTATCCTAAAAGCTAATCCAAACACTTTTTTAAAACTCTTTTTCAAAAAGTCATAAGCCAATAAGCACTTTTGACCAAAAGCACTTTTGCATCTCCAAACTCAATCCCAAACACCTTAATGGTCTTAATTATATTTGTATACTATAGTTATATGGACAATTGATTAGTTCTAACCATGTCCGAGGTATCAACGTCTTATGCTTGATTTCTAATCCAATATCGCTATTATGCCTTGTTCCTATTTATATATGTGTTTGTATTAGTTGTTTTGTCGTGGTTTTGTTCTAAGTTAGGTCCGATTCTTATTAATCATCATTATGTCCGAATTCTTGTGATAATATTATTCCAAGCCTTCACGGTTTCGATAATTATTTCTAGGTGTATAAGTTTACATCTAGTCCATGTTGCTTGTGTCTCGATCCGACCCTTATATCTTGTTATTATGTTTAAGTGTCCAAGTCTCGAGTTCTATTCCTACGTTCCAACTTTATGCCTCCATGCTTATGTCCAATATCTTCATGGTCCAATTGTCAAGTATCCAATTATCCCAACCTTATAATATCTAACGTCCTATAACTAATCCAAGCGTCCGAGTTATATCCTAGGTTCCCACGAGCTCGTCAAGTCCCATACGCGAAATCATATATAATTAGTTTATAAATAAATATATCTATCGAATTAATAGATTAAGTTATACCTTTCGTTCTTAGTAATCAAGATTGGCCCAGTTGACCAAGTGGACCAAAGATTGACTGTCCGTTGACTTATGTTGACCAGCTCTTATTGACCCGTCTCCTTGACTCGATTCTGGATCTGACCCGAACCTTAATCACATAATGGTACAACCCTTAGAGTGGGTCAATCTCCAAAAGCATTAATGACCTCTTGACAGAAGGTGCAGTGCTGTTTCGCAAGTCTTAGTTCGGTTGGGTCCTCCATGGCTAGGACCTGTTCGCTTGTTTTCTTTAATAACTGAGTTGTCAACCACCCTTATTAAAAAGTGTATGACATGAAGGTAACTAGGTAAGTAAGTGTATCTTACCTTGCTTAGTAAACATTAGCGCATCCAAGTCCTACTACCATGTATCCTAGAAAGTATATTTTGAATCCCTGCATTCAATACAACTACATAAGCATATAATTTATACACTACAGCTCTTGCAAATTAACTTTCCTTCACATAGTGTATCGACGTATGAAAATAAAATGAGTCTACATTAGGAAAAACTCTCAAACCTAGGTTGACGTTTATTTGATAAAGCAAGAAAACTCATGTTTACCGGCACAAAGATGTCTTTATTGGGCATAAGTTCGTTACAACCCAAACAGGAGAACTCATCCCAAAAGACTAGTCTGATGGGAGAGAGAGCCCACTTGGGTTATAAACCCCACATTGGTTGCCCATACAACCGATGTGGGACAAGTCCCATACCTTGCAATGATTCCAGTCCATAACAATCGACCCTCCTTAGGGCCAACGTCCTCGTTGGTCACGGCTGGCTCTCTCCAGGCCACCACTCCGAGTTTGGTTCTGATACCATTGTTACAACCCAAACAGGAGAACTCATCCCAAAAGACTAGTCTGATGGAAGAGAGAGCCCACTTGGGTTATAAACCCCACATTGGTTGCCCATACAACCGATGTGGGACAAGTCTCGTACCTTACCATGATTTTAGTCCATAACAGGCTCCTGCCATCAAGTTTCTTCAAATGGACTAGCGGTACAGTCATGTGAGCCACACACCCAAAAAAAATTAAGTATTGAAAATCTGGTTTATACCCTTTCAGAGCCTCATACGGTGTGACCCGTTTTAAAGCTTTAGTAGGTACCCAATTTAAAATATAGACTGCTTGGCGAACACCTTCACCCCAAAAATTTTGCAGTATTGACATCGTCTTAAACATGTTTCGTGTAGTGTTTAGGATGGACCTATTTCGTCTCTCAACTACGCCATTTTGTTGAGGCGAGTAAGGTGTCATCAACAGTATCTTATGCCGGCTTGTTCACAAAATGTTGCAAATGCTTTGTTGACAAATTCACCACCTCTGGCACTTCTTAATGTCTTAATTTTGAGTGACATTTGCAACTCTATCTCCTGTTTAAATGTCTTAAAAATACCAAGAGCATCACTTTTGCTTTAAGTGGTAAAAATCCACATAAATCTCAAGAAATCATCCACAATTAGCATGAAATAACGATTTTCTCCAATAGTCGGGGTGATATTAGTCCACACAAGTTAGTGTAGATTAATTCAAGTGGCTTGCTAGCACGATAAAACATTTTTTTCTTAAAGGTAAGCGGTTTTGCTTCCCGGCCAAGCAAGCATCGCATACTCGTGTACCACGCGAGATATGGGGAAATCCCTCAACCATATTCATGGTTTTGAGTTGATTTAAAATTTAAGTGTCCAAGCCGAACATGCCAAAGCCAAGCTTGGTCATTTAAAACAGAAAGTAGACATGCCAGAGTTCCCACACATAATGATATTTTGTATAGGCGATTCACACTTATGTGTACGTTCATTAGCACACTCCCATTCTCTTCGAACAACCACAAATAGTCATTCGCCATCCAGACTTTGTTTCCATCTTCCATCAACTACCCGAGATTTATGATACCACTACACAAGTCCGGGATAAAATACACCTTAGTAAAAAAAACGTTGCTCACCGTTTTTGCAGTCAAATATTATCGAACCCTTCTCCTTCTATGTTAACCTTAGAGCCATCCCTGAACTTGACCCGTGTGTCTAGCTCGGTAATGTGCGACTTCCTACCGGTCATGTGATTCGACGCACCATTATCAAGGTACCACATGGTTTTGTCGTTGGTGTCACTCGTGTATTGCTTTGGGTGCACCTTTCCTTCATTTAATAATACTTTGTCATCTTGCTTCTCAATCTCAGCCATCATCAAAGTCTGTCCAGGGCCTTCAGTGGCATTTAAGTTTGCCTCGTTTCCTTGTTCTTTTGTGCATTCCCAAGCATAGTGAATGTGTTCGTCACAATTATAACACGGACTGTACTTTTGTCTCGATAACCAGACCCTGACTCTAAGACTATGCGATATGGGGCACGTCCAAGGCCCGGCCACCACGTCTTGGCCTGGCACACACCGCTCCGGACGGGCCAAATCCGCCCAAAACGGCTAGGTTTGAACGATTTGGACGGGCTTGCTTGATTGGGTGGTTTGAATTATGTGGGGCTTGCATTTAATTATTTGAACGTTAGCTTCTTAAAAAAAATTTAACATTTTTTTTTCAACTATAAAACCCACTTTACATTATCATTTTTACCATCCTTCTTCATACTTCTCATTTTACTCTATTCTTCTTCATACCCTTTTTTTATAAAAACCAACAACATAACAAAACCCCTCACCTCATCAAATGGCGACTTGGACTAACGAAAACGAGATCAAGTTGGTGACGGCGTACATCAATACCACAGGGATGACGGGCTTAGAAGTTAATTCGGGTTCTTTTTGGAACAACGTTTCGGCTCAATACAATCGTTTAACTGGAACAAATAACCGCTCCGTGGATCTACTCGTTAGTAAGTGGCGGAGTATAAAAAATAAGGTGTACGAGGTGGAACAATTTGTTTCAAGCCACAATGGAGGCGAACCCTTGTCTTACCGAACGAGCGGCAATCCAACTCACACAACAAGACTATCGGGCTGCTTACGGGGGCGAATTTGCCGTCACCCATCTCCTCTCATGGCAATTTTTGCGTTTTTTCATATCGATTGGTAGATGGTTTTAAAATGTTGTAGGCTTCGGCTTTTTTATTTATGTTTCGGTTTGTTTGTTTTTTTATGTGTTTTGGTTTGTTTGTTTTTTTATGTGTTTCGTTTTTTTTTAAGTTTCGGTGTGTAATTTTTTTAATGTTAAGTGACTTTTTTATTTTGTTAACTTCAATTGTTTACATATTAAAAAATTATAAAATAATAATTAATTATTGACCAATAAGAGTGGAGAACTACCTAAGGAGGACTACCCCCACACCTTAGGTAGTCCTCAAAATGTCTAAAACTCACTGGGACCCACTTTTTGATGACGTGACGGCAAGGCTTTCCAAACCTTTTAGTCGCTGGTACTTGATTCACCTTTGAACCCGCCTTTAGTATTTTTAAGATTCTTTGAAGTCATAATAAGAAATTTCTTAAACGCAATTATTTTTTTATTTTTTTTTTCTCAATCCATCAAATTGAGGCTAACGAGACTCTTAATCAGAATCATCTTGATTTCATCTTCATATGCTGGATATTAGAGCAACTCCATTAAGTATATATTTCGATTAATTTGACATTTGTAAAATTTATAATGATGACATATTCTACGAGAAGATGTGTGGCATTAATTGCCTTGGCGAGAGAGAAAGTCGTTGATATGGGCCCACTTCAGAATTAGTCTTTGATTTCTTAAAAATGGTTGTGGCTATAGAGGAATGTCTATAATTGAGCCTGGCCCAATGGTTTTTGGGCTTAAAAGTATAGAAACACATAGAAAACCCTAAATGTTCACTATATAAGTAGGTTTCACCTCCAAACAAATGAAACCACTTGTTTCTACCCTAACTTTACTCTCACACATACTTAAAAGCATAAGCTTATCATTGGTGAACCGAATATTGAATTGAGTGTCAGATGGTGATACAGAGACCTCAGTCTTTGACACCTTCTAATGAGCTTTCACGTTTTTCAGGTCTGCATAGAGATAGAAAAGAAGATGTGTGGTTAGATTAAAGTTCCTTCACTTGTGGAAACATGTTCCTAAACCTAACAGCCAATATTTATTTCTTCAATATGAACATCTTTTGGACCAGCAATGAACCACACTTAGTCTTCTCTACTTGATATCTAGATCTGCATTTTTTAATGTGTGCAAGATCTAGTTTCTGGTTTTTTTATATCTAAGTTTGTTTAAGCAATACACATTTCGTTCTTCTATACTATTTTCATATCTGTGTCCTTCATACACATTTTCCCGGTTTTAAACCTCCATACCTTCTTTGTTTTAGCTTAAAACGTGATTTATGAGTGAACATTTTTCTATATCTGCTATATTTTTTAGAAGTCTAAATGTGATTTATGTGTGAGCTTTTTCTAATCGTACAATGCTTTAGACGCTAGATTTGTGTTGTTCCATATTTCAAATTAGATCTATGGAGATATAAGCCCTAAATTCGTGCACGTATGTATTCCGCATTCGGTGTCTAGTGATCCAGATTTTTCTAGAGTTATCAATTCATGAAAATTGGGGGATTTCTTGATATAATGAGAAATCCTCAAATTTCGACGAATACGAAACACTAGCAAAGTTGAAAATTCGCATACAGAAGGAACTGAAAATCCTCAAATTTCGACGAATACGAAACACTAGCAAAGTTGAAAATTCGCATACAGAAGGAACTGAAAATCCTCAAATTTCGACGAATACGAAACACTAGCAAAGTTGAAAATTCGCATACAGAAGGAACTGAAAGTCGACTATGTTGAATTTTCTAAGGTATTCTTTCTTATTCATTAATGCTTATTCAACTTGCGTTTGACTTTTGAGACTAGACACACTTGTCATTTCTTTTTGACCTTTTGAGGTTCTTTTATTTACTTGCTCTCACTCGTAATTTCAGTGGAAGTTTTCACTTCTGTCGCCCCTGCTCTTTGCTTATTTTGAAAACGATGACGTCATATACAGGGGATTTCAGGTTCTCGTCTGACTTCCTTGTTATGATAGATTATTTGATTCAATTTGACACGTGATAATAATCTGTTGCATTTTTATCGTAGGCAACCCGTGTGCATGGTGTTCCAGAGCCATACTTAGGATTGGAACATCAGGATACCACCCC
Source organism: Ambrosia x helenae (assembly GCA_030844895.1). Lineage (NCBI taxonomy): Eukaryota > Viridiplantae > Streptophyta > Magnoliopsida > Asterales > Asteraceae > Ambrosia > Ambrosia x helenae. The sequence continues at coordinate 46,213 of JAUTDX010000255.1, read as the reverse complement.
CAAGGATGACACTTCGGCCTTACTTCTAGTTTTAGACCTTTAGTCCATACGGTTCAAGTTACACTTCTATCTCTAAACTTCAACATTTTGACATGTTGCTCTTTGGATTTTTAAATAATATACGGATCTCATCAAAATTCATTATTTTGATATGTTAGTCGTTGCTTAGATTGAATATCCTAAATCATCGTCTATTGTTCTCACTGTTTCACACAGCTCACCAGTGTTTTAAGATTTGAGTATAGCATTTTTGACTTTTTTTTTCAGAGTTTCAACCATGTAACTAATTCTATACTCATTCGGTAAATGGGTATATTAATCGGGTCAATTAATTTAAAACCAACCTACTTTACTTTCGGGGAAAAACATGCAATGCTTTAATTTCTTAATATGATAGCATGAGGGTGTTTAACAAAAGCGTTCATTATGCTTAAAAACATGCCACACACATCAGATAGACCGGTGTCTTTGTAGTAGGCGCTGAAAGCTACCATGCTCTCAGCAAATTCACCCATCTCACCATTTGTGACGGTTGCGAGTAGTACATAGCTTTCAAATATATATTAGTTGTTATGATGGTGTATGCTCCTTTGGTATGCGGTAATATGGCGGGTCAGACTGGTTAAGCACAAAGGGAACTTAAAACGGGTCAAGTCTTTTTGGTCTTACGCATAATCAATGTAAAAAAACTAAATTGATAAATATCAAACATTTGGCTAACAACTTCAGGATCGATCAACACGTATCTTGTTGATATGTACATCTGCCCCATAAGAGGGTGCTTCCTGGAATATATTAAATAACAATTAGTTAGTACAAAGCAATATAAATAACAATTAGTTAGTACAAAACATCCTCTAACCCCTTGATTCTTCCCTTCAATTATGGTAGCACTAGAAACGAGTCTGCATATGTTTTGCGGTCATTAGCCCACCAACCAGAGCCAACCCACACCACCTACACACTTCACCTACACCCTAACGGTCGTCACCTACCATCTGGAACCACCCTACACCACCAATCGGAACCACCCTGCAACAACACTACCCTTCACATACCCTCGCAAGTCGTCTTCCATCATCTGCACCCTCAACAACCGTCACCTACCCACTTTCCACCTACACTCCATTTTAAATTCAAACCTATTCGCCCCGACCATCCACCATTCGCCTCTACCACCGACCATCACCCCCCCAACAACCAACCATTCGCCCCTTACCACTAAAACCATCTACCTATTCGTCTCTCACTAACCCATTCGACCTATATAAAACAAACATCACAAACACTAACCATGGTGAGGAAAATATGGAGGGAGTAAAATTGTTGTCAATTGGTATAAAGCAAACTATAATAGTAACAAGAATAGATGATCGGCACAATTATGAGTGTATTATTGAATGCCAAACTTTTTTGAATACAAGAACTTAACGTGAAAAATATAGACTAGAACATAACATCTTAGACTAAAAAATAGGCCAAAGGAAAAGGTAAAAATAAAACAACTTCAACGGTGCATGCATGCACTTATTCAAACGTACCGTGGCGAAGCTTGACCCAAAACTTCGAGGGGTCGGAAGTCACTAGTTTCGGGGGGTCGAAACCGTATATACCAAAAAAATTGTATACAAATACTATATAATCGGAACTTCTGCTCGAAAATTCGGGGGGGGGGGGGGGGCTCCCCGCCCTTTAAGAGCTGCGCTCCTGGAAACGTAAACAATCCATCTTCTATCACCTGACATTTCTAGTCCCCTAATTTTGAGTTACTTTTAACACCCTCCCATAACTCAAACTTCTTCACACCAATCATTTCTCTGAATTTCTCAAACTTGTCCCTATTGAATGCTTTAGTCAGACCATCAAACATTTGCTCAGATGTCCCACAAAACTTCAGCTCAACTAATCCTTTTGCCACAATGTCCCTAATCTATACATCTAATAAAACAAAGTCCATGAGGACACTTGGCACTCCCACATTCATCCTTCAATTACATAGCCAATCAACTAATGCCAAGTGTCCCCATTGTGAGAATTTATAAAATTTTTCTTTTTTCTAAAAATCAAAAATCATTAATTATATTAAATTAGGTAATTCATAAAGATTTGGTCAAAGCTTCTCATTCACACCTAAATCACAATTTCATTCGTAACCTTCTTTAACCCAAGAATCTTCTTCATTCGTAAACCCCCTTTTATCACATAACCCTAATCATCATCGATCTGCTCGAATCAGACCATCCAAAACCGTGTTCTTCATCTCCTCTCCTGTAACACCCCAACCGATGGCGGAATCATCGAGGTGCCACGTAGTGACGATTGTTCAAAAGCTCATGGTACTAAAATGTAAATATATGATTATTGAATATTGTTTTACAACATGTGAAATTAAATACAAGACAACAAAATAAAGATAATTGATTGATTTAACCTAAGTCCAAAGTCCTATGTGAAGCGTCAAGCAGCTTATCCTGAAACATGCACGAAAATAATTTTGTCAACATATGATGTTGGTGAGTACTACTTAGTTTTGTACGTATAGTATAAGTTTTGAAAAGTAGTACAATTCATGTGTCTAGCATCACCAAGGCATTATGTAAACACGCAAGTAACCAAACAAGACAAAGATCACATGTAAAGTTGTACAATGAAATTGATAATGAGCACCTCGACACGTGTGAGTCTACAAGAGCACCATAACACAAAGTTATGTCTAAATGAGCACCGTAACATAAGTTACGTCTAAATGAGCACCATAACATAAGTTATGTCTAGATGTATGATTTTGTATGTAAGCTACGTTCATGTTCAAGCATAAGCACAAAGATAAACAAGACACGTATATGAATTGTAAATGAATAAAATGTATGTGTAAATGAATATGAAAGTTTTGTATACTTGTGCATGAATCACCCCAAAAGTTGTAAAAGTGAAAAAGGGGATAAGTAATACTCACCTTTGCAAGGTGTTAAGTCTTGTGTAATTGAATAAGTGTATTCCAACGTTGTCAAGTATCACCCTATGTATAATGTAACAAATAAGTCTAAGTCTATAAGTATTTTCTAGGGTTCCGAATTGGGAATAAGTGTTCGTTTGATTAATAAATAATATGTTTAATAAATAAGAGAAATTTGATAAATAAATAAACAAAAGTCTTTTTGTAACTTTTAAATCAAAGATGGTCACAATATAAAGTTTTAAGTGTGAAAATAATTTTTATAAAATTATTTTCTTATAAATAGAATATTTAATCTAATTATTTCAAATTGTCAAAATATGACTTTAATATCTAAAAATATTAAAATTAAAGAATTCTTGAATTAAAAATTGTATTTCTGTTCCAAATTAATAGAAATAATTTATGTAAAATTTTGGTGCAAAAATATTGTAAAATGAATTTATTATGAATTATTTATGATTAAAACTAACAAAAATTAATTAAAAATATAAAATAAACGGTTTTTCTGAAATAAAAATATTTTCTGGAATGTTTAAGAATATACAAGTTTAGGATAATTTTTGTGAGATTTAATAAAATCGTTTAGATATTTTTATAGAATTTAATGAATAAACTTGTATTATTTATAATATATATTAAATAAATGATTTTTGAAAAACAAAAAAAATGTATGATAAACTTTACCATTTGGATAACATAAAATAAATTTTATAGAATTTATAGAAATCGTTTTGTTAAATAAAAGGATTTTTCTTATAAATTTGATTATAAAAGAATGATAAAAATTTCATTATTTAACATTAGGCAGTGTTTAAATCAAATACAAACTGGGTAGTAAATGTTCTCAGGGTCCAGACCAAGTGGTCTGGGCTTGTGATTATAAGTCTTGGGTATTAAGGGACCATGGGTTCGATTCTGGTTAAGGCCGGTTTTATGAAGGTTTGTATTTTTTTTTTTAAACAAACAAAAAGAAAAAGGAAGATGGCTGCAGGGTTCGAACCCTCGTCCCCCAGGCGGTGCAAAAATATTGTAAAATGAATTTATTATGAATTATTTATGATTAAAACTAACAAAAATTAATTAAAAATATAAAATAAACGGTTTTTCTGAAATAAAAATATTTTCTGGAATGTTTAAGAATATACAAGTTTAGGATAATTTTTGTGAGATTTAATAAAATCGTTTAGATATTTTTATAGAATTTAATGAATAAACTTGTATTATTTATAATATATATTAAATAAATGATTTTTGAAAAACAAAAAAAATGTATGATAAACTTTACCATTTGGATAACATAAAATAAATTTTATAGAATTTATAGAAATCGTTTTGTTAAATAAAAGGATTTTTCTTATAAATTTGATTATAAAAGAATGATAAAAATTTCATTATTTAACATTAGGCAGTGTTTAAATCAAATACAAACTGGGTAGTAAATGTTCTCAGGGTCCAGACCAAGTGGTCTGGGCTTGTGATTATAAGTCTTGGGTATTAAGGGACCATGGGTTCGATTCTGGTTAAGGCCGGTTTTATGAAGGTTTGTATTTTTTTTTTTAAACAAACAAAAAGAAAAAGGAAGATGGCTGCAGGGTTCGAACCCTCGTCCCCCAGGCGGTTTGATCTTATTTAAAACCTTGCCAATACCATCTGCTCTACGAGTGTATTTGTGTTAGTTTTGATTTCAAAATCTAAATAAACGGGTTCTGTACACTTCATCTTCCCCAATTCTAAAACATATGAACCCTAGAAATCGTAATATTTATTCACGCTGTTTAAAACGGAATTAACCATAGGGTTAATGGGGCACAATGGCCGATTAACACAATGGAACAAAAGATTAGAACATACCGATCGGATTTCTTCAATCTCGTGAGTCAACAAAAAGTCAACACTTATGAATTCGTATACAGATTGATTGAGAAGAAGATTTGAAGGTAGGGATATAATTTTCGGCATATGGAGATGGTTCGGAACATCCCAATTTATACTAACAACTAATACATGGAAAGTTATGGATTTTGACTCATTAATGGTCAAAACCCAGTCAATTAGGCCGAATTCTCTCAAATCGTGAGTTGATTAACGCGTGATAATCATTCAATCGGGTCAGCAGTAGTTAATAAGATTTAATCTATCCTAAATTAGATTAGTCAAAGGTCAAGGTGGAGGCTTCATAGTCAACTCTGTTGAGTTGCTTTACTGCACGTTTGCACAGAGAGGAAAAAGAAAAGGGAAAGGTGGGCTTGGGCTGGATTCAAGGTGAAGGACAAGAGGAGAAGTGGGCCGAGTTTGTGTTGGGCCGGTTTGTGGGCTCTTGACTATTTTTCTGGGCTAAAAAAAAAAAGATTTCAAAGGTATTAAGGGTGGGTCTTGCTTTGATCAAAAGAAATGAGCATGTTATAACCCCCATAAAATCTGATTTTTTTTTTTTTTGTATATATTATTATTATTATTATTATTAGATGAGGATAAAATGTGACGTACAAGATAGATGGTACGAAACAAAAAAAAATGTATATATATATATAATAATAATAATAATGATAAAAGTGACGGATGTCACAGCATCCCCTACTTTTAGAAACTTCGTCCCGAAGTTATTTGAAACATAGGGTTATGGATGTTTGGGTAGAAATTAAGGTAGCAGTGGTTTGGAAAGTTCGAATGATCTGTATAAGAGGTTTGATAGGTGTGAGTTAAGGATTGGATTAAGTTCGTCTCGAATAATAAGGAGAATAAGAATCTAGTAAATCACTTAAATTGCAAGTTTTAGGAATCCTAAAATAAATGTACGAGTTGATTGACTATAGAAAGACCAAATGAACTACCAAGCAAACAGAGTTTGTTCCTGGTCCGACTTCCAGTCTCACTTTCAATGCATCATCAGTGTTTGTATACAGGGTGTACCGCAGCTAACCCACCACACCTTTGATACCTTGAAAACGTACTGGACGTCTACCAAAAACTCTAATAGAATTTCATACTACCCTAACGCACCTGTAAATTCATGATTACGTTCCGGACCGGAATCATCAATTTACCTTACATTAGGGTTTTATGTCCTTCTATGATCCTAATCTAACACACATTAAAGCAAATAAGTTTCACAAGAAGATGACACAACAACACGTTCATCAATGAAATGAGGCCATGTAGTAATGAGATCAATTGCGTTGATTTGCAACGACTTGTAAGCATAACAGTATTTAAGTATGGGCTACCACTCGTTCGAGGAGCCCTTTAAATGAAATGTTTATCTGAGTTGCGTGGATAATACACACATGCAAGCAAGTTTGTAAGTACTACAACCATTAAGTGTAAGTGTTATCATGAATAATTAAATGTTTACGAGTATCATGAATAATTAGATGTTCAATGAATAGTCGAGTTAAGGGAAAGATCAAGTTTCGTATAATAAGCAATGATGTTTTCTTAGAAAGCTCTGTAAGATCAAGTATCAAGTCCAAACGTTTCAAATAAATGTAAGTGTACGACTAAAATAAACGTAATCAATATGATAAATCCCCAATCTGTGTTTGTACATAATAGTATGCAAGGAAATCTCTAGATGTTATATGTTAATGAGTGCGACAAAATTGGGTACAAAATGATAATGGGATCAAGAAAATGAAAACAAAGTATTGAATTCTCAAGTCTTAGGAAGATTCCATCCATGGCTTAACCAGTGGGATTAACGTCATCCTGACCGTTTGCTTCGTTGATATTGATATTGAAAGCTTGTCCATGTGCCACCAGGTTTACATTATTCAAGTTAGGGCATCGAGGTCGCATGTGGTTAGGGTCTCCACAATGATAACATGCCCGCCCGTTAGTAATCGGTAGTGGTTCTTGGGCAGTTGTTTGATGATTATCCTGTGTCCTAACCATTACTCGACAAGTGGTGGCAAAGTGTCCAAACCTTCCACATCTAGTGCATTGACGGCATGGAAGATTTGCAGGGTGATGATACTTGCAAATGTTGCATTGAGGATGGATTCCTGTGTAGGTTTTCTTGATAGGGGGTTGAGTTACAGGATCCACAACAGCATGGTTCTGATTATCGCCCATTCGTTTCTTAGAGTTCGAAGCAGTAGTGGCGGCCTTTGCTAAAACAGTCTTAGGTTGTTCAACATTGGTGGTTTTCTCAGTAGGTGTCTTGGTGCCCTTCCTAACCAAGTTTCCTTGCCTTACGTGTTTGTCTGTTAATGTGGCTGCAAGTTGAATGGCTTCTTCTACCGTAGTGGCTTTGCTTCCAGTGACAACGTCTTGAATTAGGTCAGGTAATCCCTCGATATATTTTTCGATTGCTCGAGAGACTGGGGTGACCATGTGTGGAACCAGTATGCTAAGTTCGTGATATCGAGTATTATACGTAAGATTCTCACCACTGTTTTGTTTCAGTCCATGGAACTCTTCCTCCAGTTTTCTGATCTCGTTCCTCGGGCAGAATTTGGCGATCATGAGTTCCTTAACTTCAGCCCAAGATAAAGATAAAGCAACATCAGTTCCTCGATTGCGTTTTTCGCCATTCCACCAGGTTAACGCTCCCTTTTGAAGGACACTAGTAGCATAGCGAACGCGGAGTTCATCAGGACATTCACTGTTCACAAAAGTACTCTCCATGCTTTCAAACCATTGGAGGAGGCCAGTAGCACCCTCCTCACCAGTGAATTTTGTGGGGTTGCAGGAGTTAAAGTGTTTGAAAGTGCACCGAAATTGAGTCGTACTCCCTGTGTTGGCACTGTTACTATTCTGGGTTATCTCACTTACAAGGTTTGGGATCACTGCAGCAATTTGCTCGGCGACTAAAGATGCGAGGCGACGATCAGAACGTCGTCCAGAAGCACGAACAGGGCGTTGGCTGGCATCACGGAGCATGCGGCGAGCAGACATCTATGAGGTAGTCAATGAATAATCATGAGATTAGGAAATGTGAGTGTATAACTATACAAATGATTATGAAAGTATGAACTTGTAAGCAATGTATGAAAATCATGATATATAGGATATTGTATATGAAAGGAGAGAGTATTATTGTAAAACTTGCATAAATGCTTGGAGTGCCCTTGTCTAGCTGTAAAGCCCAACAAGAACGTTGACTTTTCAAAGGAGTTGAACCCAATGGTGATCAAAGAAGACATGCTTTAGCCTATAAGTGGATACTCACTCCAGGAATCCCCAGGTAAGCATAACAGGTCCGTAAATGGATTTATGCGCTATGCTTGCCTATGCCAGAAAACCCAGTGTACAGGCATCCACCCTTCCAGATTGCACGTGTCCTTATCACACTCATTAAAGTTCAACAACTTTGAAGGGGCAGAATAAGAGTAGGCATTATGCCTAAGAGTGTTTTCATGGAAGGTACCGTCCCTGTTCCATAATGATGTAGACTTCCACTCCTTGTAGGACACCATCTCTATACACCAAGATGAGAAGAATGGAGAGAGAGAGAAGAAGGGAAAGATAGAAGAAGGAAGGTAGAGGGAAATGATGGGTAGGGTAATTCAGGAAATATTATGCATGAAAGTTGAAGTTCGGTTATAGTCTAGGCCATTTTATCTAATAACCTAGTTCCCTATAACCATGGCTCTGATACCAATCTGTAACACCCCAACCGATGGCGGAATCATCGAGGTGCCACGTAGTGACGATTGTTCAAAAGCTCATGGTACTAAAATGTAAATATATGATTATTGAATATTGTTTTACAACATGTGAAATTAAATACAAGACAACAAAATAAAGATAATTGATTGATTTAACCTAAGTCCAAAGTCCTATGTGAAGCGTCAAGCAGCTTATCCTGAAACATGCACGAAAATAATTTTGTCAACATATGATGTTGGTGAGTACTACTTAGTTTTGTACGTATAGTATAAGTTTTGAAAAGTAGTACAATTCATGTGTCTAGCATCACCAAGGCATTATGTAAACACGCAAGTAACCAAACAAGACAAAGATCACATGTAAAGTTGTACAATGAAATTGATAATGAGCACCTCGACACGTGTGAGTCTACAAGAGCACCATAACACAAAGTTATGTCTAAATGAGCACCGTAACATAAGTTACGTCTAAATGAGCACCATAACATAAGTTATGTCTAGATGTATGATTTTGTATGTAAGCTACGTTCATGTTCAAGCATAAGCACAAAGATAAACAAGACACGTATATGAATTGTAAATGAATAAAATGTATGTGTAAATGAATATGAAAGTTTTGTATACTTGTGCATGAATCACCCCAAAAGTTGTAAAAGTGAAAAAGGGGATAAGTAATACTCACCTTTGCAAGGTGTTAAGTCTTGTGTAATTGAATAAGTGTATTCCAACGTTGTCAAGTATCACCCTATGTATAATGTAACAAATAAGTCTAAGTCTATAAGTATTTTCTAGGGTTCCGAATTGGGAATAAGTGTTCGTTTGATTAATAAATAATATGTTTAATAAATAAGAGAAATTTGATAAATAAATAAACAAAAGTCTTTTTGTAACTTTTAAATCAAAGATGGTCACAATATAAAGTTTTAAGTGTGAAAATAATTTTTATAAAATTATTTTCTTATAAATAGAATATTTAATCTAATTATTTCAAATTGTCAAAATATGACTTTAATATCTAAAAATATTAAAATTAAAGAATTCTTGAATTAAAAATTGTATTTCTGTTCCAAATTAATAGAAATAATTTATGTAAAATTTTGGTGCAAAAATATTGTAAAATGAATTTATTATGAATTATTTATGATTAAAACTAACAAAAATTAATTAAAAATATAAAATAAACGGTTTTTCTGAAATAAAAATATTTTCTGGAATGTTTAAGAATATACAAGTTTAGGATAATTTTTGTGAGATTTAATAAAATCGTTTAGATATTTTTATAGAATTTAATGAATAAACTTGTATTATTTATAATATATATTAAATAAATGATTTTTGAAAAACAAAAAAAATGTATGATAAACTTTACCATTTGGATAACATAAAATAAATTTTATAGAATTTATAGAAATCGTTTTGTTAAATAAAAGGATTTTTCTTATAAATTTGATTATAAAAGAATGATAAAAATTTCATTATTTAACATTAGGCAGTGTTTAAATCAAATACAAACTGGGTAGTAAATGTTCTCAGGGTCCAGACCAAGTGGTCTGGGCTTGTGATTATAAGTCTTGGGTATTAAGGGACCATGGGTTCGATTCTGGTTAAGGCCGGTTTTATGAAGGTTTGTATTTTTTTTTTTTAAACAAACAAAAAGAAAAAGGAAGATGGCTGCAGGGTTCGAACCCTCGTCCCCCAGGCGGTTTGATCTTATTTAAAACCTTGCCAATACCATCTGCTCTACGAGTGTATTTGTGTTAATTTTGATTTCAAAATCTAAATAAACGGGTTCTGTACACTTCATCTTCCCCAATTCTAAAACATATGAACCCTAGAAATCGTAATATTTATTCACGCTGTTTAAAACGGAATTAACCATAGGGTTAATGGGGCACAATGGCCGATTAACACAATGGAACAAAAGATTAGAACATACCGATCGGATTTCTTCAATCTCGTGAGTCAACAAAAAGTCAACACTTATGAATTCGTATACAGATTGATTGAGAAGAAGATTTGAAGGTAGGGATATAATTTTCGGCATATGGAGATGGTTCGGAACATCCCAATTTATACTAACAACTAATACATGGAAAGTTATGGATTTTGACTCATTAATGGTCAAAACCCAGTCAATTAGGCCGAATTCTCTCAAATCGTGAGTTGATTAACGCGTGATAATCATTCAATCGGGTCAGCAGTAGTTAATAAGATTTAATCTATCCTAAATTAGATTAGTCAAAGGTCAAGGTGGAGGCTTCATAGTCAACTCTGTTGAGTTGCTTTACTGCACGTTTGCACAGAGAGGAAAAAGAAAAGGGAAAGGTGGGCTTGGGCTGGATTCAAGGTGAAGGACAAGAGGAGAAGTGGGCCGAGTTTGTGTTGGGCCGGTTTGTGGGCTCTTGACTATTTTTCTGGGCTAAAAAAAAAGATTTCAAAGGTATTAAGGGTGGGTCTTGCTTTGATCAAAAGAAATGAGCATGTTATAACCCCCATAAAATCTGATTTTTTTTTTTGTATATATTATTATTATTATTATTATTATTATTAGATGAGGATAAAATGTGACGTACAAGATAGATGGTACGAAACAAAAAAAAATGTATATATATATATAATAATAATAATAATGATAAAAGTGACGGATGTCACATCTCCGAGGTGTTTTCTCTTCCATTCTTATGTCAAGTCAATCGTTCTTTATCTCTCTCTTTTTCTCTGTTTTATTTCATGTTTTTTGATGATATAATTCTATATTAATGTTTGTTTGTCGATTAACATATTTTGTGTCTCTGTTTTCATTGATTTCAATGATTCAACTTTGATTACTTGATTTTTTTGTGTATTATTGTTTAGGTTTACTAATTTTTAGAAAACCATCATCATTTTTAATTCCCTAACCATAAGGGTAAACTTGTAGTATTGAATCTACCTAGAATAGTTCATTTGATAATCGATATGCGCAATCTCAAACTGCTTATTGAAACAACATATTTCTATGGCTAGATTATTAAAAAAAAACGCAACAAGCAGATAGATAAACAGTTTAAAATAAGCAATTGCCTCTAAAATGTTTTTGCTTTTATGATATATGTCAAATTCATGATATTAAATGTTAATGTCCCCATTGATGCAGTTGTGGCTCTAATGGATATAAAGCAAGGTTTGAAGGATCCACATAATGTTCTTGACAACTGGGATTTATCATCTGTTGATCCTTGTAGTTGGAATATGGTTACCTGCACCTCTGATGGATCTGTTTCTGCTCTGTGAGTTTCTAAATTCACATAATTTTTTTAATTGTCGCGCGTTCAATTTTTAATGTTGTTTTTTTCAATCCTCAGAGGGATGCCTGGTCAGAATATTTCTAGGACGTTATCGCCTGCTATTGGAAATCTTAGCAACTTGCAATCTATGTAAGCAACTTTATAATATTTACCGAACTTTTTGACTTTTTTTTTCTTCTAATTGCAGTTGATATTTGTTTGCTTACGGTTGATCTTTTGATATATTCTTATTTTAACATCAATCACATTAAATATTTTTTATTTTAAAAAAAAATAAAAATCGGGATTACAATGTTAGGCAAGTTATTAAACACTTTGACCGAAACATTAATGAATGATTTTCGATTTTTAAAAAATTATTTTTCTTATAAAAACATTAATGACTATTTTTTGAATTTTAAAAACAGAATAGTCATTAAATGTTTTTTATTTTAAAAAAATTAAAAATCTGGACTATAGTGTTTAGGAAAGTTATTAAACACTTTGACCGAAACATTAATGAATGATTTTCGATTTTAAAAAATATTTATTTTTTATAAAAACATTAATGACTCTTTTTTGACTTTTAAAAATAGAATAGTCATTAAATGTTTTTTATTTTAAAAAAAGTAAAAATTTGGATTATAGTGTTTAGGAAAGTTATTAAACACGTTGACCGAAACATTAATGAATGATTTTCGATTTTTAAAAAATAAATTCTTTTATAAAAACATGACTCTTTTTTGAATTTTAAAAATAGAATAGTCATTAAATGTTTTTTATTTTAAAAAAAATTAAAAATCTGGATTATAGTGTTTAGGAAAGTTATTAAACACTTTGACCGAAACATTAATGAATAATTTTCGATTATTAAAAAATAAAAAATTTTATAAAAACATTAATGACTCTTTTTTGAATTTTAAAAATAGAATAGTCATTAAATGTTTTTTATTTTAAGAAAATTAAAAATCTGGACTATAGTGTTTAGGAAAGTTATTAAACACTTTGACCGAAACATTAATTAATGATTTTCGATTTTAAAAAATATTTATTTTTATAAAAACATTAATGACTCTTTTTTGACTTTTAAAAATAGAATAGTCATTAAATGTTTTTTATTTTAAAAAAAGTAAAAATTTGGATTATAGTGTTTAGGAAAGTTATTAAACACGTTGACCGAAACATTAATGAATGATTTTCGATTTTTAAAAATAAATTCTTTTTTAAAAACATGACTCTTTTTTGAATTTTAAAAATAGAATAGTCATTAAATGTTTTTTATTTTAAAAAAATTAAAAATCTGGACTATAGTGTTTAGGAAAGTTATTAAACACTTTGACCGAAACATTAATGAATAATTTTCGATTATTAAAAAATAAAAAATTTTATAAAAACATTAATGACTCTTTTTTGAATTTTAAAAATAGAATAGTCATTAAATGTTTTTTATTTTAAGAAAATTAAAAATATGGATTACAGTGTTTAGGAAAGTTATTAAACACGTTGACCCAAACATTAATGAATGATTTCGATTTTTAAAAAATAAATTTTTTTATAAAACATTAATAACTCTTTTTTGAATTTTAAAAATAGAATAGTTATTAAATGTTTTTTATTTTTAAAAAAACCAAAAATGTGGATTATATTGTTTATGAAAGTTATTAAACACGTTGACCGAAACATTAATGAATGATTTTCGATTTTAAAAAAATAAATTCTTTTATAAAAACATGACTCTTTTTTGAATTTTAAAAATAGAATAGTCATTAAATGTTTTTTATTTAAAAAAAAAATTAAAAATCTGGATTATAGTGTTTAGAAAAGTTATTAAACACTTTGACCGAAACATTAATGAATAATTTTCGTTGATGTAAAATAAAAAATTTTATAAAAACATTAATGACTCTTTTTTGAATTTTAAAAATAGAATAGTCATTAAATTTTTTTTATTTTAAGAAAATTAAAAATCTAGATTACAGTGTTTAGGAAAGTTATTAAACACGTTGACCCAAACATTAATGAATGATTTCGATTTTTAAAAAATAAAAAATATTTATAAAAACATTAATGACTTTTTTTTTAATTTTAAAAATAGAATAGTTATTAAATGTTTTTATTTTAAAAAAATTATAAATTATGGATTATAGTGTTTAGGAAAGTTATTAAACACCCGGCTGTGGAGTAGTCCGGGAAGCAAAATGTGGAAGAAGATTTACACAATGTGGGGTTAGCAACGATTTCGCAAATATGGAGCGTATAATTAGCATTTATCGTGAGTTACACAATATTGGAAACATCTAATGTTAATAATTATGATTACCATTTAATTAATAACCTTTAAACATAAAATTATTAATCATATATAAATACATTTATAAATTTATTTTTAAACATTCAAAATCAAAATTTAAAAAAAAATCCAGTTTTTAAAATTAATGACATTTAAACACAAAATAAATAGCATCTATATTTTTAGCGTATAAATAGCATCTATAAGGTAATAGTCGGTTAAAATTATTGAGTAATGCTCCTTTTACTTATACATGGGTCTCTTTAGATAATGTTCCTTCCTATAAACGGGTCAAATAAGGTAATAGTCGGTTAAAATGTTGTTTTAGTGGTGTAGGTTCATGTTTGTTTACTTATAAATCGGTCGATTTGGGTAATGTTCAACTTTTCCAATGGGCCAAATAGGGTAAAAGTCGCCAACAGTGTGTTTATGGTGTTTTGATTAGATTGATGTTCCTTTTAGTTATACATAGGCCATAGGTGAATTGGGGCAATCTTCCCTTTTCTTAACGGGTCGATTTGGGTAATGTTTGCCTTTTCAAATGTGTCAAATAGAATAAAATATGCTCGAAGCTTTTTTAGCGGGTCGATATGGGTAATGCTCATCTTCTCAGACGTGTCAAATTAAATTGTGAAATTTAGGTGGTAGTTAGTTTCTTATTTTCATTTTTATTACTTTCTTATTGTTGAATATGCCATAATTCTATTTTTAACACATACCATTTAAGTCGCCTTATTCAGGTTGGATTGTATTTAAGAAACCCTGTATTCTCACATGGCCAGCTTTATGTCGCATTGTCAAGAGTTAAAAGCAGGGCAGGCGTGAAGTTACTTATACTTGATGCTGGTGGGAAAGTGATGACTAAAACAAAAAATGTGGTTTATAAGGAAATTTTCAGCGATATTTGAATAAATGTGTATTCGTTGCTTTTAAATTTTAATAAAATGTTTCTACTTTATTTTTCTTATACGTTATACTACTCCAAATAATCGTACGTTGTTGAACTGCGTGTCAACGCGGGAAAATATCTAGTGAAATAATACTTCAATTCTATATGTTTAGCTTTATTATGTTGACCTGGATTCTTCAAAAAACAAATTGTTGAACTGTTGTCACAAAATTGTTGGCCGATTTACGAAAGATAAACGCAAATTGATAACAAAAACTGATAAAGAACAATAATGTTTATTGAATTAATCGTTAGAATACACAAGTGTGTTTCGTATCTTAGTTTGTGATAAAGAAACTTGATAACTATCAAATGAAACAATCGGAAACTATATATACATAAGATAATTAATCTAAGCGACACGTCTTGATCCGAAACATTGCGTCTTTGTTTTGAACCATCACGTGTTGTTATGGACCGGTGTAAGTGATGTTTGAACCGGTTGTTGACATATATCTAGCGTTGACATATATATCTAGCTTATATGATTATAATGTCCAATACCCTACCTTAAGCTAGATCGGTAGTACATTCAACATATTACGTAGCCTTGTGAAGTCCTTTGGTTGTAATGCCTTGGTGAAAATGTCCGCTACTTGATCTTTGGTGTTACAGAACTTTATCTCCACGTCTTCAGTTTTGATTATATCTCTTATAAAGTGATATTTTACTCTAATATGTTTGCTTTTCTCGTGATAAACTGGATCCTTTGTGAGATTGATGGTAGATTTGTTGTCACAATATAGGGTGATTTCTTTATTTGTGTCAAACTCTAATTCTTTTAAGACTTCTTTGAGCCATAGATCTTGACATCCGGTAAGTGATAGAGCAATGTATTCTGCTTCTTCTGTTGATGATAATGCTACCACCTTTTGTTTCTTTGATTGCCATGAAATTGTACCTGATCCTATATTGAATATATATCCTGACGTACTTTTACTATCATTTATATTTCCTGCATAATCACTATCACTGTAGCCTTTTAATTCAAATGTGTTTCTTGTGTATACTATCCCATATTCTGAAGTGCCCTTTATATATCTTAGTATGTGTTTTCCTGCTTCCCAATGAGATTTCTTTGGTTGATCCATGAATCTGCTGATTTTGCTGACTGCAAACATTATGTCGGGTCTTGTATTTGTTAAATACACGAGACTTCCGACTAAACTACGATATAGACTTGGGTCAACATTTTCATCGCTGCTGTTCTTGATTAACTTTAGTCCATATTCCATTGGAGTTGAGGCTTTAATACTATCTGCCATTCGAAATCTTTCAAGTATATCTTTTGCATACTTGGTTTGGGAAATTATTGTAGTTTCTTGATCACAGGTAACTTCCATTCCTAAGAAATAATGTAGTTTTCTCATGTCTGTCATCTCAAATTCCCTTTTCATGGATTCCTTGAATGAGGTAATTTCCTCCATGCAGTCACTAGCTATAATTAAATCATCTACATATAGGCATACTACTAGTCTAGAGGTCTTTGTTTTCTTTAAGAACAAGGTATGTTCAAATGTGCATCTTTTGAAGTTATGTTGTTCAAAATACTGGCTGATTCGACTATACCATGCTCGTGGTGCTTGTTTCAAACCATACAGTGCTTTCTTTAGAAAACATACCTTATTTTCATTTCCCTTCTCTATAAATCCCAGAGGCTATTCTATATACACTTTCTCTTTTAATTCTCCATTCAGAAATGCAGTTTTCACATCCATTTGATGTAGATACCATTTATATTGAGCTGCTAAGGCAAGTACTAGTCTTACAGTCTCAAAATGAATTATTGGTGCAAAAACTTCTTGATAATCTATCCCATATTTTTGTTTATAGTCCTTTACTACCAGACAAGCTTTATGTTTATCTATATTTCCATGTTCATCGTATTTGGTCTTGTATATCCATTTTACTCCTATGGGTTTTTGATCTTGTGGTAAATCAACCAACTCCCAGGTTTCATTCTTTTGTATAGATTCTATTTCCCTCTTCATTGCTTCCTTCCATTTCTCATCCTTACTAGCTTCATCATAATCAATCGGATCTGAATCAGTGTAAAATGCAAAGTTTGCAGCTTCTTGATGTCTTTGATATAAGTCTCGTACTTTTGGACTGCTCATTGGTTGGGTTCTACTATGAATATCAGCTAGTGTACGTATTTTTAAAGGTGGACTTTGACTGGATGTTGTAGCATCCAGATTTTCATCCTCAATTTGTATTTCTTGCTCTTCATGCCTCTCATTTTCA
Source organism: Ambrosia x helenae (assembly GCA_030844895.1). Classification (NCBI taxonomy): domain Eukaryota; kingdom Viridiplantae; phylum Streptophyta; class Magnoliopsida; order Asterales; family Asteraceae; genus Ambrosia; species Ambrosia x helenae. Next base: position 28,896 of record JAUTDX010000255.1, on the reverse strand, counting down.
GATGCATTCTGTATGGGTGAGTATTCTTCATTCCTTGATGTTTGATCGTGCGTATTGTTCTCACTGCTTTCTGTGTTTTCATTGTCGTCTAAAGTTATGACATCTTCATCTTCATTTTCTTCCCAAGTTTTGTTCTCATCAAATATGACATATCGGCTGACTATGGTCTTTCTTGTAATTGGGTTGTATAATTTATAGGCTTTACTATTCTCACTGTATCCAACAAAGATTGTCCTTTCTGTTTTATCATCAAGTTTACCCCGTTTTTATTCTGGAACGTGTGCATAGGCAAGACAACCAAATATTTGTAAATTTGACACATCAGGTTTTATTCTAGTCCATGCTTCTTCATGAGTTTTATCACTGATACTCTTAGAACTTGTTCGATTTAAGAGATATGTTGTGCAACTTACAGCTTCTCCCCAATATTCATTCGAGAGTTTCTTCGTTTTCAACGTTTGTCATGTTATCGTTAAGCCATGTGTAGTTTTGGGTGTACTTTCGTTAGTTTGGCTTGTAATAAATACGTTAGTTATGTAATGAGATTACGTTTCCGCTTTAAGTTTGCGCTAACGGGTCACTGTAAGTGCCCTGACCTGGGCGGGGTGTGACAAACTCTTTATGCATAGAATCTTATCACCCTTAAAATAAACATAAACAAAATATCAAGATAAAGCGCAACAACTCTCATAAAATAAAGTAAATGAAAAACATGACATGAAGAATATTTGCATCATTAACTTTAGAGAAAATATACATTACCTGCTCATCGATCAATATCATTTCCATCTTAAAACTTTATTTCCACTTTTGTATGATTCGGGTCTTCAGATACCATATATCTTTCGATGGGTTCAGATCACAAACAAAACTATGATTTTTGTTATCAACGTCCATTGACATGATTTTAAAGAATTTGAAAGTTGATTTTATGAATTCTTTGGATGAGAGAATGGTTGTGTATAAGGGAAGCTTATGTTATGATTATATACCTGTTAAAATCACACTTCCCTATGTTAATTTAAAACTTCTCTCTTAAGACTTCAAACTTAGGCGGCTGAATAGGTACTCAACAGGTGTTTATAACATCTGCTTGTTAAGAAAAGAGCTCAATTATTGGTCTGAACAATTGTCTGTTAATTGAGGCTAATGAATAGATGTTGTTGAGCTCAACAGTGCTCAACTGAAGTGGTCCATGTATTTTCTTAAATATTTTAAGCAGATTAATGACATCATTAAGACATTGTTGGCTTACCTCTATGATTGACACATCAGCTTTCTTATGTCACTCACGACTCTCCTATAATAGTAAGTATAGATTATTATTGTTGCTGTTGTTATTTAGGGGGTGTCTTTTTTCTCGAGAGAAGTGCTTCTGACCACTTATGTTTGCGCCGTACAGACGCGGGCAGACATAAATGGTGCGCAACTTGTTTGTTTTTTTTAGAAGCCATATCACTTAAAAACCCATGTCCTTCCTCTTCCTCATGTAGACCTAAACCCACATCTTTTTACCCCTTCCCACCCACATAACACAAAACAAAACAATACTCTTCTTCTTCTTAGACCATCTTCTTCTCCTTCTTCCCCTTCTCATCTCTCCTTCTTCTTATTCCTCATCTCCCCCTCTCCCCTCCGCCACCCTACTCCTCCTTCCTCGCCGACGTCGTCACCCCTCCTCCCCCTTCCCCACCCGTCGTCGCCCCTGTTCCTCCTTGTCACACCCTCAAATTTCCACTACGGGGTTTATACCGCAAGGCGCATGACATACCAGGATCCCATAGCCATGAGTCATAAGAATGACTCTAAATGCCCAAACCATTTAGTTCGTTTTCAAAAATCAAGTTTAACGTTTACCAAAAAGTTTAGTTAAGTTGCGTAAGCGTAGCCCAAACATAGATATTGTAAAACCATGCGCAAAACAACGCGCCCAAGATAAAACCATATGAAAGAAATCGTAAAAGCATAAATTGAAGTTTAGATGTATGCTTAGACCCAAATGCAGTGAAGTGTGCAGTGGTTTCTAATCGTGGCACCGAAAGCTAACTACCTGCAAAAGCATGTATATCGTGTGTCAACATAAAGTTGGTGAGTTCACAGAGTAAAGAAGGTGAGTAAGTAAATGCGCGGGTTTCCAAGACCACGTAACCAAATAAAAGTGTAGGTCTCCAAGACCACGTAACAACAAGTAATGCGTAGGCCTCCAAGACCACGTAACAGCTAATTCACATGCCAGGGGTAGCTAACCCACTCATGACAACGAACACCGGTAATACCAAACTGCTAAACAACGAGATCCCACAATAATGAGCAAAGTGTCTTGCATCATTGTCTATCAACAATGAAAATAAATGTTAAGTTATAGTTCACACCCATGCTCCCAACACGATGTGAGGTTTGTGAGACCTAATAGCGCTATTAACTAATAACCCGCTTGCCCACCCGACAATTCATTCGGTATAGGACGGACTTCAATGATAGAGTTGGTTTAGTTCATCAAGGGCATAAAGCATGAATTAGTAAAAGCAGATTCAACCCGTGAACCATAGCACCCCAAAACCCGGGATGTGTAAAAGTAGTCCCAAACCGGACTATGAAAAAGTAAGTAAGTTGTCTCCCCGAGACGCGTGCTTTTGAGAAAAGAGTAGTGAAACTCACCTTAAGATGCAAGCAAATAATCCAAACTTCATAAATAGGATGTGCTACCGACTCCCTATTACATGTGTCACTAAGTGAGTATATGTGTATGATCAATACACCATATAACCCGTTTGTCCAAGACGTTTTAAAATACAAAACCGTGTAAGTGACACCTAGTGTTTCTATATGCACAAGTAGACCCTACGAACCCGTTGGTGATCGTTATGATTAACATCAGTCATACACTTCAAATACATCTCATAAAAGTGTTCATACAATTACACGTCAATACCAAGTCACACAACACTCCAATTAGGCACATAAGCGTACATAACATAATCTGCGTTTTTAGGACAAATTATGCGCTGTGAAAACCAATTTATTAAAAATACTTATCCAATGAGTTAAACTCCCCAACTTTTACTGAATATTCTAGAGGGTCTACCTGTCAAGTCCATATTTTTATTTCGGGATAAAACCATACACCAAAATTATAAAAAATCGTACAATACAGGTAGGCCTAGAAAATACTCACAACATATCAGATTAGTAGAAAAATTCCCAAAAATTGTATATTCATCCAAACGCGATGAATCCACTTGGAAAAGCCAAGTTTTACCAATGTCGACCTACTGTCCAAATTTAATTACCTAACTCTTTGTAAAACTCAAGTTATGATCATTTAAAGTTGACCCAAAATATTAATTCGAAAATCTGATATGACCTTTAATCAAAGAAAATTCAAAAAACATATCAACCGATGTCCAAATCAGATGATTTTGCCCATTCTAAGAAGCTAATACCTTGTACAACCTGTTCATGCAAAGAATCGATCAAAACAGATTTATTAAATTCGTGATACAGGGCCTACAAGTTGACATTCAGATTCTGTCCAGATTTTAATCATGCAACCCTAGTTGCATATCATCAATCAAGAACATCAAATAAACATCATACAAGATTCATCACACATCAATCTGATAAAAACATGCAAGTTTCTTGGTAAATAGTATCATCTATAAACCCTAGATGTTCAATAATCCTTAATCATACAACAACATAACATCTAACACATAATAACACACAAGACCTTGTTTAATCCCATTAAACCTTTATAAAAATCATGTTTTAATCTTTGTAAGTTTATTTCAGATCTTGGACAATCTTGTTTATGGTGCTTTATAACATAATAAAGAAGATAAAACACAAAAGCTCTTCATTCGGGTGACAGAAACACAATTAGAGCTCCAAAGCTTGATCGATTATGGTTATGACAGAGGTTATGGAGTGTATTTTTCGTATGGTGGCTGCTAGGGACAATTAGGGTTAAGGTTATGAGGTACTTGGGGCTTAAAATTGCTTAAATAAGGGGTTAAAGTCGGTTTAAGTTTGCAGCCCACGCCGAACACCCGTTCGGTTTTCCGAACGGCCGTTCGGAATAGATTTATCCGTTTCAGGCGGCCCAGTTCATTGTATAGCCTGTTTTCTTCGATGTTTTCATTATTTTGGGCCTTACCAAGCGTAACCCCATGTATTTGGACCCCCAACCATCCTAATGGTTCCTCGATTACGTTTTTTAATAGCGCGTTTAGTTTATGTTCACGTAATCACATACCGTTTACACATAGATTCACCGAAACACGTAATTGCAATCAATATCAATTAATTAATCCACAATTATCAAATTTCACCATTCACCAACGTCCTGGGTTCGATAATCGTGTATATAGTTTAGTAATTCCCCGAATTACCACTTTAAGCAGTTATTAACCTATAACTGTGCAATGTGTGACTCATCTAGCTAACCCTAGTTAAGTAGAATGCAAGGAATCTAAGTACAAGTAACTAGAGTTTGGTTAAAGAAAGAACCTGAAATTGCGGGGTATCACATCATCCCCAAGTTGAAAAGAATTTCATCCCGAAATTCAGTAAGTAAACGGTAAAGTCAGCGTAAAAATGTGTGCTTGGTTCCTGGATGTCACATGTAACACCCCAACCGATGGCGGAAACATCGAGGTGTCACGTATGAATGATTGTTCAGTAGCTCATGGTAATACATATGTTTACATAATCCTTTATTACAATATTGAATTACATTAAATGTCTTGAATGAAATCTAGTACATCCAATAATCAAACAAAGCTTAAGACTTCAAATATCTTCTCATGCTAGCTCTAGACTTCAAGCATCAGTAATTCCTGTTGAGTTTGGAAAAATGGGGGGGGGGTCAACTAGAAGTTGGTGAGAATACTTAAGCCATGTCAAGCAATTAAGTTTAAGAATAAAAGTTTAGCAATTCATATGTCTATCGTAAGTTTAAGTCTACATGAATAAACATGAAGTGTAGTATGCACATAATCAAACCTCCGACAAGTTTAGGTCCATCCCGTCATCCACGGTTCACCTTAATATCACGTTGGAACGATACAATCACCCGCGCTCCCCATAAAAGATGGTCAACGAATCTAGGTGGGATTGTCAATCCAATAGATCTATTATTGAGTATCACCGGCTTGGCCATAGCTAATGATTATGTAAGTTGAAGTTTAAGTCTAACTGTAGTTGTCTAAATCATGAGGCATTAAAGTTTACAACTAGACATGTATGTAGAATTGCTTAAGTATAATGTTGCAAGTATAAAGAATTGCATAAACATGGTTACATAAACTCACCTTAGCAAAGTACTAAGTCTCGAGGAAAAGAATATGTGTAGCCCAAAGTTGCCAAGTATTACCCTATGTATAAGGTAACAAATAAGTCTAAGTCTTTCTAGTCTACAAGTATTTTCTAGGGTTTCGAATTTGGGGATAAGTATTTGTTTGATTAATAATTAAATTGTTTATTAAATAAAAGAAATTCGATAAATAATTAATCAAAAATCTTTTTGTAAGCTTTAGATTAAAGATGGTCACCCTATAAAGTTTTAAGTATGAAAATAATTTTTATAAAATTATTTTCTTAAAAAATAGAATATTTAATCTATTTATTTCAATTTGTCAAAATATAACTTTAATATCTAAAAATATTAAAATTAAAGAATTTTTAAATTAAAATTTGTATTTCTGTCTTAAATGGACAGAAATAATTTATATAAAATTTTGGTGTAAAAATGTTGAAAAATGAATTTATTATGATTTATTTATTATTAAAATGACAAAAATCAATTAAAAATATTAAATAAATGATTTTTCAGAAATAAAAATCATTTCTGGAATATTTAATGTTTTATAAACTCAGAATAATTTTTGTGGAAATTTATATAATCGTTTTGATATTTTTATAGAATTCTACAATTATAATAGAATAAACTTGAAATATTTATTATATATAATAAATAAATAATTTTTGGAAAACTAAAAATTGTATGTTAAATTTTTCTATTAGAATAACATATAATAATTTTTGTAGAATTTATAAAGAAGTTTTAGTATTTTAAAACCATTTTTAAAAATACTAGTGAATATGTATAAATCTAAAAAGATAAAAAAAATGTTTTGCTCAAGCTAGGATTCGATCCCGGGTCTGGGACCGGTTCGTGTTTAATATCACAAGTCCAGACCATCTGGTCTGGACCCTGAGAACGATTATTCTAAGTTTAAATTAATTATATAGTATAACTTGAAACTGATTTATATTTGTTATAAAAGAAAGGATAAAAAGCCGTGTATTTGTGGGACTCGAACCCGTGTGCTCTGGTTTACAAACAGACAGACACAACCCGTGTGATCTAGATCAGTGGTTGTGTTTGTCTTGTCTCTGTTATAATTAAGAACACAATGTCTGCAGAAGTTTATCCCCAATTTCAAAGTGTCGAGCCCTAGTTTCATACTCGCCCAAATTGATCAAGTAGATGATGTTCCAGATTTGATTAAGGTTAGGGCTTATTTTAAACATCTAATGCCGAGAAGAAATCATAGGAAAGGTTACCGAATATGATGGAGGATCGATGACGAATTGAGGAGGTGTTACTCGACGGCTCCCAAGCATAAACTCGTTATTACGTCTTGTTTTAATGTAATTGATTGTAGGTTGTTGTACAGAGGGGAACGAAGGTGATGTATATACTTGGTTATGGGTTTAATTTATAGTGAAATCAAATAATTGGCAAGTTGAAGTGATTGGTCAAAACGTGGTAAACTCGGTTCAAGATTTGCTCAATCAGGAGCTGAAATAACGCGAATTAGGGACTGGATATGGATGGTTTGATTGCGTCGTTCATGACTGCATATTTCAATTTGATTATGTTTTCCAAAATTTAGCTCAATTATATATATGGTTAGCATTGAAAGCATTCTTGGTCAACCAAGATAGCCTGCACATCGACAAACAAACACGAAGAGGGCAGGGACTGAGTTGGGCCGGATTTTGGTGGGTTTGGGCTGGGTTTGGATCTAATTCTGGGCCAGTAATAACAAAAATCTTGGGTTAAGGGATAAGTAGGCTTAGTGGGACTTGGGTTTTGGTTTGGGTTAATGTTTTGGCTAGGAATGATGGTTATGGTAGATGTTGGTTCTTGTTTTACAAGAAAAATTTAATATCAACATTATTATTATTATTATTATTATTATTAAAGAAAATAGAGAGAGTTTAAATATATATAGTTTTATTAAATAGAAAGTTTGTAAAAATATTTAGAAATTTTAACTTGTCAAAAATTTGGGGAAAAATACGCGATGTTACAGTCTCCCCTACTTTTGGAAACTTCGTCCCGAAGTTTATTAAAAACACAGGGTTGAAGGTGATTGGGTAGAAATTAGGACAAGTGTGGTCTGGAAAATTTTGTGTTAAAACACGACATGAATAGAATAAACTGTTTCGAATAATTTGGATAAGAGGTTTGACATGTGAGCTTTAAGGATTGGATTAGATTCGTCTGAAATAGCAAGAAGAATAAGAATCTAGCAAAACACTAGACTTAAGTTTTAGAATTCCTAAAAGAAATGCACGAGTTGATTGACTATAGAAAAACTAAATGAACTACCAGGCAACTAGAGTTTATAATTGGTTATATACCGAAAACCTTGATAGAATTTCACACTATCTTGACGTACCTGTAAATTCGTGATTACGTTCCGGACCGCAATCACCAATTTACCTTACATTAGGGTTTTGTGTCCTTCTATGACTCTACCGATTGTTGAGCAGGTTCGATAGCCTCCACCAGTCGTTGAGCAGGTTGTAGGGCCTCTCCCGACTGTTGAAAAGGCATGATGACCTCTACCAATCGTTGAGTAGGTTATTTGGTACTCAACTAACTGTTGAACAAGTACTTCATCCACTATCAGTGTAGCATTTATTGCCAATTGATAGTATGTTTATGTAAGCAAGTTTATAAGTATAATGAGTATGGTTTAGATATTGATATAGCAATTAGTTCACATTCAAACAAGCATGCTTCCAAGTGTTGTGATCATACTAGGTAAACGACTCTCATGTAAAAGAAAAAAATTTCAATACTTGAATCAAAAGCGTCAATACATAGTATTTTAAATGCAAAATAACATTCAAACGATGGAGCTTGTTGTTAAGTAGCTGGAGGGTCCTTAGCAGGGTTATTCGGAGCAGCAAGGGCATTTGCAGCAGGAATTCGACAAACATCCGCAAGATACCCATACCTTTGACAATTGGAACACTGACGGCAGGGCACTTGGGTTGGGTGGTGATACTGACAGGTGTCACACTTATGTTGGTTCCCGTTATATTGTTTCTTGTTGGGTGGGACAGTGGCGTCTATTGCAAAATTCCCGACCTTGCGCCTTCCATTGGTTGAGGCCTCAGTTTTAATTTCAACGGCAGGTTGAGGAGTATCCTTTGCAACAGTTTTCTTTTCCCCTTTCCGAGTCAGGGTTCCTGCCTTCACATGATTATCTGTTAGGGTGGCCGCCAAACGCTTTGCTTCCTCCAGAGTAGCAGGGTTCCTTCCCCACACCGTGTCCTGAATCTGCATGGGTAAGCCACCAATGTATTTTTTGATCGCAATAGGCAAGGGGTGACCTTGTGTGGTAGCAGTAGACTAAGTTCGTGAAAACGAGTGTTGTAGGCAAGGTTTTCTCCACTATCTTTGGCAAGAACGTGAAACTCGTCTTCCAACTTCTTGATTTCATTACGAGGGCAGAACTCTGCTTTCATAATGTCTTTAGCTTGATCCCAAGTTAAGGCCAGTGCGACTTCAGCTCCACGGGTGCGCTTTTCCTCATTCCACCAAGTGAGTGCTCGTTTGTGAAGAACACTCATAGCATAACGGACCTTGAGGTTATCGGGACACTCACTATTTATGAACGTATTCTCGATACCCTCGAACCATTGTAGGAGTCCAGTAGCTCCTTCATCCCCACTAAACTTAGGAGGATTACAGGTATTAAAGTGTTTTAGAGTGCAGGTTGGGAGGCCATTCCCGTTCCCATTGTGGTTTCCATTGCCGTTTCCATTGCCGTTTCCATTGCCGTTTCCATGTCCATTTCCATTTCCATTTCCATTCATCTGGATGACTTGAGCCACCAAGTTAGGAACCAGAGTCGCTATTTGTTGCGCCATTTGTTGGGAAATGATCGCAGCTAGTTGGGTATCGACACCATTGTTGTTGTTGTGGTTGTTGTTGTTGCTATTTCCTTCCTCATGATTACCACCACTGTTATTGCGAGTGCTGCGACGTGGAGGCATGATCTGTAAGAGACACAATGAATGTTCAATGAGATATGGAATGAATAAAGGACAATGAGGTAATATAAGGAATGTAATCATTTATCCATTAATTAAAATGAATAAACGAAAACGTTGACTTATCAAAGATTCTAGATTCTAATAACATAGTGAAGACATGCTTTAGCCTATAAGTGAACACTCATCCCGAGAATTCCCAGGTAGGCATCCGGGTCCCTAGCATTGAAAGCATTCTTGGTCAACCAAGATGGCCTGCACATCGACCAACAAACAGGAAGAGGGCAGGGACTGAGTTGGGCCGGATTTTGGTGGGTTTGGGCTGGGTTTGGATCTAATTCTGGGCCAGTAATAACAAAAATCTTGGGTTAAGGGATAAGTAGGCTTAGTGGGACTTGGGTTTTGGTTTGGGTTAATGTTTTGGCTAGGAATGATGGTTATGGTAGATGTTGGTTCTTGTTTTACAAGAAAAATTTAATATCAACATTATTATTATTATTATTATTATTATTATTATTATTATTATTAAAGAAAATAGAGAGTTTAAATATATATAGTTTTATTAAAAAGAAAGTTTGTAAAAATATTTAGAAATTTTAACTTGTCAAAAATTTGGGGAAAAATACGCGATGTTACATCACACTCCTTCCCCACCGCCGCTGTCACCTGCTCCTCCTTCCCCCACGTTGTCTCCTCCCTCAAAACCACCCCACGTTGAATCGTTCTGGTCAAGAAGGTCGTAGTCCCAATTTGTTCTTGTCTCGATTTAGGTTTGTGTCTCTTGATTGTTTTTCCATTTTTCTTGAGGTGTTGACAAAAACCCAGTTTAAAAACCTTCTTTTTGATTGATTATTCATGATACTTCAATTTAAGGTTCTGGGTGTTGTCAATTTCGGATTTTTAGTTGAATTTTGATGAATTTACTATACATTTGGTTGTTTTGTGTGTTTAGTTTGATAAAGATTGTGTTTGATCTGATGCGTATTGAAAATGTTATGTTTTTTAGCTTTAGGGGATGATGGGATTGAAAAGGTTATGGTGGGTTATGGTTATACTGGGTCGTGGTTGGCTATGGTTATTGTAGGATATGGTTTTAGGTTACGCTGCAAACATTAATAAACAATAGTCTTTCTCTTGTAGATTTCAGACCTCTGGTCCACCTCTTCTCATGCTGCAAACATTAATAAACCATATCCTACATTAATAAACAATAGTCCGCAGATATGATCCACATAGTGTCAACCTTTTACCTTTTAAAAAACAAACAACTCTCTTTTTTATAAAACAAATCAAACCAAATCTCCCCTACCACCCAATTCATTCTTCTCCAATCATCAAACATCTCTTTCGATTTCATCTTCCAAACACTTTTTTCTTTCAGTTAATCACTCAATAATAACATCCATTCGAATCACCTTCTTCTCAAAGAGCCTATTAGGATGGCATCCATCCTCGAGCCTTCCAAACCTGTAAGCTTTCATCCATCTTCGAATCACCTTCTTCTCGAAGAGCCTAATAGGATCACGCCGAAAGTGAATGAGGTTACATCGAGTATTAAGTCGCTGTCATTTTTGTGGCTACGAACCATGTCTAAATTTAAAACTATTAAGTGGAAGAATTGGAATATTTTCCCATTGCATGTGTTGTAACGATATGATTAACAGTTCTTGATTTGAGGGCGCATCCGTTTTAATGAAATTAACCGTTAAAAAAAAACACCACCCCAAGTTAGAAAAAGAAACCACATGGCGGTTTTATAAAAAACCCGGGTTGTCTTGTCCATTTGTCCTACTTTCACGTGTTCGTAAACGCAACTCGGAACTCAGTAACTCACCATATTATTATTATTATTATATTATTTTATACTCTCTTATTATTATAAAACAAATCTCCCCTACCATTCAATCCATTCTTCTTCAATCATCAATCATCAATCATCTCTTTCGATTTCATCTTCCATACACTTTTTTCTTTCACTTAATCACACTCAATAATAACATGCATTCCAATCACCTTCTTCTCGAAGAGCCTATTAGGATGGCATCCATCCTCGAGCCTTCCAAACCTGTAAGCTTTCATTACTTCTATTGATTCATAGATCTCTGTTTTTCTGTGTTTTGTTGACGATCTGCTATTTATTAAATAAATTGTTGACGTATTTGCAGAGTTTCTTCCCTGCGATGACGAAAATCGTTGGAACGTTAGGTCCGAGATCACGTTCTGTGGATATTATCTCTGGTTGCCTCAAAGCTGGCATGTCTGGTATGTTTTTGTTTTGTTTATGTGTTTGTGGTATGATTTGGATTCATGTGATTGATTTGAAGAGTTGAAGATTTGTTATGCTCAGTCGTATAGTGATGTCAAGTAGGATTATGTTAGGGTTTGTATTATTTAAACCCCAGAATTATGTGTTTTGGATTTGTAAGTGATTTTCCTTTATTTAGGAATGAGTGAGGTTTATTTACTTACTGTTAAGACTGAGCGTTGTCAGTTGTGATTTAACTAAAAAGTGCTTAATGCCTCGCCACGTCACTGCCATGTAGACAAAGGGGTTTAACTAATTAGGATGAGCGTTTTGGTATTAAATACCGTTACTGGTTCATTTTCGGTACCAATTCGGTACCAAGTTTTGGCGAAAATCGGTATCGGTATTTTCGGTTCGGTTCGGTATTTACCTTAAAATACCACCGTATATTTTCGGTATTGGTATCGACGTATCGTTACCAAGTTTTGATGAAAATTGATATCGGGCTCATCCCTATAACTAACACACCCTTTAAGTATCACGTTGTGGCTTTAAGTGAAATTATTTTATTAAAAAAAGAAAAATAAAACAAAAAGATGATTGGTTGGAATGGAGTGGACCCCACACCTTCCCCCTCTTGGCATCCGTGAATGGCATAACGAGGGCATTAATGGCATCCCTTTTTGGCAAAGCCAAGGCAGTGTTGGGGGCGTTACCTTGCTGAGGTGGCTGGGGGCGCTAGTGCATAACACCCAGTCCCGTGTGTTATTGTGTTGTGAATGCGATAGCTTTTGTGGTGTTTTGATTGATGGATTGATGTGGATGTGGCAGTTGCTAGATTTGATTTTTCATGGGGAGATTCTGAGATTCACCAGGAGACTTTGGATCATTTGAGGACCGCAATCAAGAGCACTAAGAAACTTTGTGCTGTATGTTCTTTTTTCTTTCTTTTTAGCATACTTCACTTGATCATCTTAATGTAGTTATGAGTGTTTATGTTAAGCATACTAAAATAATTTGTTTTTGTTTCTAGGTAATGCTCGATACAGTTGGCGCTGAGATGCAGGTTGTGAATAAGAGTGAGAAGGCTATTTCTCTGCAACAGGATGCTAATGTTATTCTGACCCCTGATAAAGGTCAGGAAGCTTCTTCTGAAATACTACCAATCAACTTTGATGGACTAGCTAAGGTGAGAATGGTCAATATTGTTTTAAACTTAAGTAATTGATGTCATCCATGTTACAATGAAACTGTGAAAATTTGTAGCTCAGTATAATTTAGTGCTTATATTTCCATAAAACCCATAAAATATCATGAAGTTTTGCATTCTGGTATGCCTATGGCTATATGATCCAGAGACATACATGTGTGTGGTCATAGTTATAATTTGACCCCTTTTTAGTGGCCGTTATATGCTTATAAGGCTGTTTATGTTTTCAGGCTGTGAAGAAGGGTGACACCATTTTTGTTGGTCAATACCTGTTCACAGGAAGTGAAACCACCTCTGTTTGGCTGGAGGTATGAGAAATGTTTTTTCTCATTCATTTTATTTAACCATAGCACCACATGCTTTGTTGCAGACATCCACAACCCATATTATGCAGACATGTGCAAAATAAAATTCTGAAAGCATAATATCTGTCAAGAAAACCAAATATGATTCGTTCATGACTGCTGTTTGAGCAGGTTGATAAAGTGGATGGGGAAGATGTTGATTGCAAGATAAAGAATTCTGCAACTCTAGCTGGGGCCTTGTTTACTCTCCATGCCTCCCAAATTCATATTGATCTGCCTACTCTCACTGAAAAAGATAAAGTGGTGAGCATTTTAATATAGTTTTTTGTTCATTTTAAGGGGATTTGTGCTTCAGTATTCTTATCTAGGCGTTTATCAAAAGAAAATTGACTCTATAAGCTTCTTACACGATCACATAAAAATTTGAAGGTGAGCTATAAGAAGTATGTTATAATTGCATGAAGTAGATCCTAGTTTACTTCTACTTTGGTTACATTTAGTTTGAACATGTAAAAGGTTGTAATCAAATAATGAATCTTATATCATTGTGCTCTTCAGTAACCAGGAGTCTAGGATATGTTATTTGTAGCGGTAGTTACTCGTGTCTGGTTGTGTTTTTGCACATCAAACAAATATAGGTTCGTCATCATACCAAGTTACCAACTCGCTTAGGGCTTATGTTCATTAGTGGACTTTTCATCCATTCTTGTAATAGTGGACGGTTTTGATGATTTGCTGTCAAATTATCCTAAAATAACATGATCTGATGCTTTGGATGGTTTCCATGATTATTTTTGAAGTACAATCACCAAATAATGGCTAGTTAGTAAGATTAGCCTTGTTTCTGTAGTTATATGATTTATAGTTTACTAAATTCATTATTTGGAAACTCGTGTCGATGGTTTTTATCTCCTATTTCAGAACATTAGCACTTGGGGTGCTGCAAACAAAATCGACTTTCTTTCATTGTCATACACTCGCCATGCACAGGATGTCCGTGAAGTAAGTGTGCTTTTAGGGTTTGGCTTTATTTATTTTTGCATATGTGCTACCCTTCCACTTTACTTTATTGCGCTATTCCAATCATTTTGACACACAATTGCAGGCACGCGAATTTCTTTCCAAACTTGGTGATCTTAGTCAAACCCAAATATTTGCAAAATTGAAAATGTAGAGGTAATTATTTGTACCGTTTTATATATTTTTGTTTTTTATATGAAGTCTTTTTGTCTTCATATTTATCAATATCTTCAACTTATTCTACAGGGTCTAACTCACTTTGATGAGATCCTTCAAGAGGCAGATGGAATTATTCTTTCACGTGGAAATCTTGGCATTGATCTTCCACCAGAAAAGGTATATATTTACATTTATTTTGGAGAACTGAAATTATTTATTTAAATGTTTGTTCAAGCTTTAATCCGACTACAATAAATTATGCAGGTGTTTTTATTTCAAAAAGCTGCTCTTTACAAGTGTAACATGGCTGGAAAACCTGCAGTGCTAACTCGTGTTGTGGATAGCATGACTGACAATTTAAGACCAACTCGTGCAGAAGCAACTGATGTTGCTAATGCTGTATTAGACGGTTGATTCCTTGTCCTAGTTCCAATGAATTTGTATGTCAACAATCAAGTTCCCAATAAATAAGCCATCATAATTTTGCAGGAAGTGATGCAATTCTTCTTGGTGCTGAGACTCTGCGTGGATTATACCCTGTTGAAACAATATCTATTGTTGGTAAAATTTGTGCTGAGGTAATATCTCATCTGTGGGAATTTTAATTTGTCTTATTTATATTCTTGTGCTGATGAAAAGCATTAATTTTACAGGCAGAAAAGGTTTTTAACCAAGATCTTTATTTCAAGAAAACTGTCAAATATGTCGGAGAACCAATGACTCACTTGGAATCAATTGCTTCATCTGCGGTATCCTTGCATTCTTGCTTGTCTCTAGGGGTGTAGCCGAGCCCGAGCTCGCCTAAGCTTGAATTCGGCTCGTTTCGAGCTCTGTGTAAAAACTCGAGCTCAGCTCGCCAATAGTTTTCTCAAGCTTGAGTTTGGCTCTTTCTAGCCCGATGTCTAAAGCTTGAGCTTGGCTCGTGAGTAATCAAGCTTAGTGTTTATTGGTTAATTATATATAACATGGTCTATATTGTTTATTTATCATAATTATATATATAGTGATATTTATTATGAACTATATTTTTATTATATTTATATAAATACAAAAGCTCTTTTAGGTTCATGAGCCTAGTCAAGCTCGGTATATGAAACTCGGGCTTGAGCTCATTTAAGTTCGTTTCATTTGAGCTTTTAACGAGCTGATCTCGAATAGCTCATGGGTGGGCCAGCTCGTTTACACCCTACTTGTATCCTTTTCACTTTCTAAAGTTGAATCTTTTCTTTTTTCCGTTAATGCGAAATCCTGATCAGTTTATGTTATGTCTATATTAGGTTCGTGCAGCCATTAAAGTGAAGGCATCTGTTATTATCTGCTTCACTTCATCTGGAAGGGCTGCAAGGTATTTTACGATTCATCAAAGGGTGGCACTTTAGTAACTAAAAAAATAATTCTAGTTCTAGTATGCTTAAAAAGTAAGTCATTTAAAATGCAGATTAATCGCGAAGTATCGGCCAACAATGCCGGTTCTGTCAGTTGTTATTCCAAGGTTAAAGACTAATCAGTTACGTTGGAGTTTCAGTGGTGCATTTGAGGTATGCTTTATTCTGTTGGTTTTAACATTATATTTTAATATAAATTAATTTTTTTATTATTTGAAATGAATGTTTTTTTTAATCGTCAAACATTTTCGTTCATTCTTATCACCCAATAATATTTACATCCAGTGACTAGTAAGTTACTATACCACATAATAATACATCACCAAATACAACACCCCATCTAAGCTTTACAATACAAACTACGTTACCGGAACATTAAAAGCGACCCAATTCTCCCAATTCCAAGTGCTTTGCCTAGACCTGTGCTTCGCCCGACGCCCATAGGAAAGACATCGTTTGAATTTCCCCAAACAAGCCGTCTACTATACATATCCTTTTCAGCAAAGACCAGCCCGTTTCGTGCTTTCCAAATTGCCCAACACGCCCCCATAATGACCATTCTAATCCACTTCCGTTTGTTGATATTAACGCCAAGAGTTTTGTGTACATTTAGTAGATCACGAACACTAAAAGCATAGATCTGTGGGACCTTGCACCATGCACTTACCTTTTGCCAAATGATCGACGCCACATAACATGATGTAAACAAATGATCTGAATCCTCATCCACCTGCCCACACAGCCTGCCAGTTGTTGGACCATGATAAATCTTCCGTTTCTGCAGCCCCATCAGGGTGGGCAATCTGTCTTGCTCAGCACGCCATCCAAATATGCTGACCTTCTTCGGTGCATAATCAATCCACTCAAATGGGTAATAGGGGACAGCATGTTGTGATAAAATCCTCCTGCACGATGAGACTGAGAATCTGCCATCCGACCCATCCAACCACACCCACCTGGCCACCTGTCCCGGCCATCCGTTAGCAACAGAGTCGAGAGCGTTGCCGAGATTTGAGCCAATTCCTGTCTATTTGAAATGA
The DNA here is from genome assembly GCA_030844895.1 of Ambrosia x helenae. Taxonomy (NCBI): domain Eukaryota; kingdom Viridiplantae; phylum Streptophyta; class Magnoliopsida; order Asterales; family Asteraceae; genus Ambrosia; species Ambrosia x helenae. The sequence goes on along the minus strand of JAUTDX010000255.1, from coordinate 12,235 downwards.
ATGGTTATGCTTTAGTCTGTTGTTTTTAACCCCTTTTTATTTATATAGACTAATTTTTTTTTTTTTTGTTATTTGAAATGAATGGTTAGGCAAGGCAATCACTTATTGTCAGAGGTCTTTTCCCCATGCTTGCTGATCCTCGACATCCCGTAAGTTCTTATATTAATTATTGATTTAAAACGTATTTGATCGTGCAATCCCCAATAAATTTTACAAAAGGGGTGTTTGGACGTGCGTTTTGAAGGTAAATTATAAGCGGAGTCAGATAATTAGATACCCAAATGTTAAAAGGGATATTTTTATGCATTTCATTGAATGGATTAAAAGTCTATAATAGCAACATTTTACGAAAGTCTATGTTGTCAAAAGCAAGTCAGATGCACGCCTAGGCGCAGGTAAACCGCCTGGAGGTGTCACAGGCGCAGATCTGTGACTTTTTTTTTAGAAAAACAGCATTCAGGCTCAGGCGAGCGCCCTGAGCCAGGCGCAGGCAACAATTGGCGATGGTCTGAAACAAGTCGGACGAAAGTATTAGTTTAACAGTATTTTTAAGGGCAAAGTCTTTGAAGTATTATAAATGAAAATAAATAAATGTTTTTTCAAGTAATTTTGTCCTTTTCGGAGGACTTTTTTCATGGTTTTAACGACTTTTAGCAATAATAAATGTGTTATATAAACTGAAGTAAAACAATAATAAAGGAAAAAAACTTCAATAATCGGAACATTAAAATCTGGTTATTGTCCTTTAACGTAAGTTGGAATCTAGTAATCCGATTCTTGTATTTTTTCAGGCTGAATCGACAAGTGCAACAAATGAATCAGTTCTGAAGGTTGCACTAGACCATGGAAAAGCCTCAGGAGTGATCAAATCACATGATCGAGTTGTTGTTTGCCAAAAGGTTGGAGATGCTTCGGTTGTTAAAATCATCGAGCTTGAAGATTAGAAACCGTTTGCACGCACATTTCACGACATATTTATAAACACGTGTTATATATTATACATTTCACTGTTTGGTTTGGGGCAAAATTTTGTTATAGGAAGCTTCAAATTATGATGCACTTTTTAATGCCTCTTTAGATCTTAATATAGATTGATCAAGAATGGAATAAAAAGGGGTTTCTTGTTTTGTTTAACAACAGTTTTGATCAGTTTGTTTGTTTTGCTCACGATGCGATGATGGATTTCTTTTTGGTTGCTGAAGTAAAAACATCATTTGAGGTCACCGATTATGGATTGCTACCACTCTAGCGTGTTTAATTGTGAAGTTCTCTAATCACAACTATATGTCTAATATGTGTTGATGGTATATGAGGTAGGATTATTAACTCGGTATCTCTAATCCACATTTGATTCGATGAGATGATGTATTTCTTTTTGGTTGTCTAAGTAAAAATATCATTTGAGGTCACCGATTATGAATTAATCGTGTTGTTTGTTTGGCTCACGATGAGATGATGGATTTCTTTTTGGTTGCCCATGTAAAAACATCATTTGTAGTCGCTGATTATGAATTGCTACCACTCTAGCATGTTTAATCGTGAAGTTCTCTCATCACAATCAATACGTGTGATACACATTGATGGTATATAAGGTAGGACATTCTTTATCAACTCGGTATCTCTCTCATTCACATTTGATTCGATATGTGATTAATTTATTTGTGGTGTTGTACTACTATTCTTTACTTTTCTTGAAAATTAAAGCTTATCCGATATAATCCAGTTGTAATTCATTTTTCTTTTATGTGTTGTTTGTTGAGTTTGTTCAACAAATATAATAAAACGTTTGATTTTATCCAATGCAAAATGGTGTAAGTTTCAGTTTTAAAAAAATTTTAAAACCTCATTTGTGAACGAATATAGTTTAAAAGAGAAATCGTATAAATATCAAGCATCAAGCGCCCATGGCCTAATGGATAAGGCGTCTGACTTCTAATCAGGCGATTGTGGGTTCGAGTCCCACTGGGCGTGACATATTACTTTTTTGGTTCTTTTTTATTTCTTAAGTATATTATCCGTCACACAGGTTAGGCCTTGCGAGGGATGTTTAGGTGTAAAATATTTTATTTTTTCTCCCCTTGATTACCTTTCACTTATTTTCTTTTCGGGAACACGGGGGGGGGGGGGGGGGGGGGGGGGGCGCAAGAAGCATTTGACGGACCACTCCTCAGCCGCAGTATATTATCCCTCACACAGGTTAGGCCTTGCGAGGGATGTTTAGGTGTAAAATATTTTATTTTTTCTCCCCTTGATTACCTTTCACTTCTTTCCTTTTCGGGAACACATATGGGGGGGGGGGGGGGGGAAGAAGCGTTTGACGGACCACTCCTCAGCCGCCCCTTGTAGAGGGGGACTCTACACAAGCTAAGGGCGGAGAAGGATACTCGATGCACAGATAGTCCTATGTTTATATTATATCAAATCAACAATGGTACATTTTCCAATAAAATTGGTTGAAATTGAGTCAAGTTATACTTTAGTCATGTTGAGCAAGTCAAGTCACACACACACTATGATACTTATTCCTCAACATTATAAGATTGTCATATTCTATAACCATGTCTAAACTGGAAGATGTAGAGGATCATATCATTAAACTAGTCCCTCTTATCATCTTATGAACATTTGGTGAATAATATTATTACTATTATTATTATTGTTGAACATCAACAAATCCATTTCTTTTTGCCTCAACAAAATCACCATTCTTTCATTCTCAAGCTTCATTCTCTCATTCCTCACCTTCTCCACCTCCATTTCCCTTTCTCTACTCCAACAAAACTTAACCCATCTCAATCTCCTTTTCTCCAATTCATATGTCTCACCTTCAAACCCTACTCTTTGCTCTTCCAATTGCATCATCTTCACCTTCATCCATTGCCTCTTCTCCCACACACTTTTACTCAAATCATGAATCACCGCGCTCAATCGCCACTAAATTGGCGAATCAAGCTCTCATACCCCTCCGTTCGACATCTTTTCCGATTACTTAAACCATCATCTTCCTCCTCATCCCCCTCATCATCATTATCCACATCCTCATCATCGTCCTCTTCGTCCTCCTCATCGTTCGAATGCACACACTTCTCCCTATGGCGCGCCGCGTGTTCATTCACCGCAACATCCAATGGCGGCGAATGACGCGCCGCACCCCCACCCCCACCCCCACAAGTATTATGATAAGCACACATTTCCCTAAAGAAAAGATGCTTAGAATTCAACAACTTCTTCACTTCATCCTTCAATTTCATAGGTATATTATCCATTGTCTCTAACAAACTTTGATTCTCAACAACTTTACATGCAACCCCTCTCCCTAATATATCATTAACCCTTTTATATCTTTTATTTAAATCATTAAACTTATCCTCACATTGTTGTGGTGACACATTAAACCCTTTCTCCATCATAGCTTTGAAACCGATTTCCACTTCCCCTTCTTCTGCACCACCGTACCACCACCGCCACCACCACCGCCGCCGCCGCCTTTTTTCTTCGCCGCCGTGTCGGAAACATGGTCGGGACCCACTTCATCTCCAACATAAAAAACCACCATTATTAATAACCTGACCATATTATCCGTCCATTTCATCCTCTGCCATGGTGACCCTTTTCCCAACTTCCGGTCACCGGCGCTGTCGTCGGTGGTGGTGGTGGTGGTCGGAGTGTCGGCGAACGGTGGTTGGTTGTGGTGGTGGTGGTTTAATGATATTTCAAGGCCTAATGTATTGGAAAACATATTATTATTATTATTATTATCCATTTTTTTTTTTTTATAAAAAAGTTGTGTAAGATTGGATAAAGATTGAGACCCAGAAACAGGAATGGAATAAAGATGAAAACCCAGAAATCAAAATGTGAAATTTGTGAGTAGATTTTGATGGGTGTGATGAAGAAGATGAAGGTGCATGATAAGTAGGGTGGGGTGATATAGAGGATTGGTGGGAGGAGCAGCTGGTTTTGGTATTGTGAAGCTGGTTTTACCGACAAGAAGGTTGCCCATTGTTTTGCTTTGTAGCTTTTTCTGTTGCCCTTTTTAAGGATATTTATGGATACATGTCAATCTATGTGTTTGTTTTCTTTAGGAATTAGGTATTTTATAATTAGAAGTCGACATGTGTTTAAGTTTGTTTAAATAATGGAATGGGAATCTTAAAAAGCGATGAAGCAAAAGACCTTAAATAAAAATCAAGAGTGAAATGGGCTCTCGACGGTGATGAAAACTCTAGCTTCTTTCACTCCATGGTAAACTTCAATAACAATAGCAAAAGAATCAACGGCTTTCTGGTCAACGGTGAATGGTGTTATGATCCGAACAAAATGAAATGGGAAGCGAGAAAATTTTTTTCCAGAAAATTCAGCGAAAATATGTGGATGCGGCCTTCATTTACCTGCCCTGATATTAATCGACTCGACGCGTCTTCAGCCGCTGATCTCATTCTGCCGTTTTCACTGCCTGAAATCAAATCAGCGATTTGGGACTGTGAAAGCGACAAAGCGCCTGGGCCGGACGGTTTCAACTTCGGCTTTTTTAAACACTTCTGGGAACTTCTCAAAGATGACATTTTAGCGGTGATGCAGGATTTTCACGACCATGGGGTGATTAGTCAAGGATGCGCTTCCTCCTTTTTAGTTCTCATTCCAAAATGCACCGATCCCTTGTCGCTTAATGACTACCGCCCGATCAGCCTTTTGGGGGAGCATTGCCAAAATTATTTCTAAGGTACTCGCAAATAGAATTCGGCCGGTCATGAAGTGTCTTATTTCAGAAATCAATCTGGTTTCTTGTCTCATCGCAACATTCTTGACGGTCCCCTTATTGTGAACGAAATCTTATCGTGGCCAAGAAATATAGAAAGTCTTCATTTCTTCTTAAAATCGACTTGGAGAAAGCGTTTGATAGCATCAATTGGGGCTTCATCTTGGAAGTTATGTCACAAATGGGATTCCCGGAGAAGTGGAAGTGTTGGATCAAAGGAATTTTAATATCGGCAAGGGCATCCGTCCTCCTCAACGGATCGCCTACATGGGAATTTCAATGCCATCGTGGGGTTAGGCAAGGCGACCCGCTATCCCCCTTCCTGTTCATCATCGCTATGGAGGCACTATCTTGTTTCTTGAAGAAGGCAGAAACCTTGGATCTTATCAAAGGTGTTTCCCTGCCTAACCTGGGCCCCTCTATATCACACCTTATGTATGCGGACGATGTCGTGGTGTTGGGTGAATGGGACGCGAATAAAATCCTTAATGTTGTGCGGCTTTTTAGATGCTTTCATCTCATTCCGGGCTTAAGTTGAACCTCATAAATCAAACCTATTTGGTATTGGGGTCTCCGGGGATATCATCAATGTCGTCGCGAACAACATCAACGTAAATGTTGGGAACTTTCCTTGCAAATACCTTGGGGTCCCAATCGGGGCAAACATGAATCAAGCTAAACACTGGAAAGGTGTCATTGACATATGCAACACAAGGCTCTCCAAATGGAAGGCAAAAACCCTTTCGATTGGCGGCCGGGTGGTATTGCTTTAAAGCCGTCCTTGATAGTCTTCCAATTTATCATTTCTCCTTGTTTCGGGCGCCAAAATGTGTCATCGACCATTTAGAAAAGCTTAGAAGACGCTTTTTCTGGGGGGGATCTGATGAAAAAAATAAAACCGCTTGGGTGTCTTGGAACGAGTAATCGGGCCAAAGAGTAAAGGCGGCATTGGGTTGGGATCGCTACAACACATGAACATGAGCCTGCTTTTAAAATGGTGGTGGCGTTTTAAAAAATGAAAGTAATTGTCTTTGGAGAAGGGTCATCGAATCTATACATTATAACGACCGGGCATGGGCCTTCTTACCAATCAAATCATCGATACCGGGGGTTTGGAACTCAATCGTCAAAGCTGGGAAGGACTTTGGAAAATGTAAACATTGAAGTTGCTAATCTATTCAGAGGGGTACTCGGTAATGGGTTGTATATACGGTTCTGGATTGACTGCTGGCTCGGTGAAACACCGCTCAGGTACAAATATCCGAACTTATTCGCTCTTGAATCTAACAAAGGCTGTAGTGTTGCAGCCCGCTTATCTATGCAGGGGGGCAACCAGGGTGGGGGTTGGGCGTGGAGACGTGATCCATCACAGGCTATTGAACTCACTGAACTATTGGACTGCACACAACTGATTCAATCGGCTGTTACCTCTTCGCTGCAGACGCGTGGAAATGGGAAGGGGACGCTTCTGGAACTTTCACTACTGCTTCATGCCGGGCATGCTCGCTGCTGCTGCAGCTCCTTTCTTTCCATTTCGTTGGTCAAATTGGGTCCCCAAGAAAGTCAACATATTCGCTTGGCGCGCGGAGCAAGATCGACTCGCTACATTGGAAGGCTTATGCAAAAGAAACATCATTCACTCATCTCCAATGTGCAGTGTTTGTGAAGATTATCCGGAAACCGCTGACCATCTCCTTATTCACTGCATCACGGCTGCAAATATTTGGCAAAAGGTGGCCGATTGGTGTAACATACCTCCTATTTTCGCATTTAACTTTCACGAACTTTTGGAAGCTTGCAACATCAACGGCCTCAAGAAAATAAAGAAAAAAGCATTATACGCAATTACTCTCACTACTGTTGGGTTATCTGAACGGGCGGAACAATAAAATCTTTCGAGGAAAAAGAATCAATCTGGAAGAATTATTAAGCGAAATCAAGGCGCAATCGTTTTTGTGGATAACAAATAGAGCAAAGGAAATGACGAAAGATTGGAACAATGGAGCACCTTCGATATCTAATTCTCATGTCTGTTTCAACTAAGTGGTGCTGGGAACTTTAGTAATTTCTAAGTTGCATTTGGGATATTGTAATATGGGCTGGGAGAAAAATCCTATACATATGTCTAGCATCTTGCTAGTTGTTATGTGTCGTAAAGGTTGGGTATATTAATAAGATGCAGTTTGCCATTCAAAAAAAAAAAGTTTGTTTAAATAATTATTTGATTATATGCTTTTAATTAGTGAATTAATCCTTTGACTGTTATTAGTTGACAAGTGTAAAAAAAAAAAAATCTTAAATAGAAAGAGTAGTGGAAGGTGAAAATAATTATTTGGGGGCCACACCCATAGAGGCACCCTTGTTAGAGTGTGTCACGCCTTAGGGGCGACTTGGTATGCGGGTCATCTCACACTACACATGGTCTAAGGATATCATAATGAAAATATGGTTTTTCTTGGTATGTATTGCTAGTTTTCAGGGTCGGCCCTGAGCATGGGCCCGAACTTTTTTTAAAAATTACACATATATATGTTAAATTCTATATTTAGGATATATATTTGTGTTTTATAGATAAAAATCTTGTTAGTGGAGTTGGAAAAACCATGCAAATTTAATGTAGATGTATCAAGTTCAAGCCTTGGCTCTTGTATCATATTCAGTTTTTTTTTTTTTTTTTTTTTTTAATTCATTCCTCTTTACTAAATTTTGGGCCCAATTTTTTTTTTGCCCGAGGCCCAAATTTTTTTTAGCGTTCTCGGAGACGGCGCTGCTAGCTTTGCATGGTAAGAACTAACGAGGGAATCAACAAATGATCAAATAATAAAATTACGTTTTCAGAGGTTTCTGACAAATATAGATGCCAAGCGAGGTGTGCAGAAAAAGTCTTTAGAGGTTGAGGGTTATAGTCTCATGATGAACAATCGCATAGATTTGTTAGTAATATTATAGGGTGTAAGTTGATTTTAAAAAAAAAAACACTATTTTAAACGGTTAGATAATAATTTTCAAGATATTATTTAAATAGATAAATATCTTCCACTATACAAATTAATATTGCCCATAGATTTCGTAAAACTATTCACTCACAAATGGAGTTGACCTTGTTTTTTATATGGTCGAGTTGATGTTCATTTTATTAAAGGTGGTGATTGCATTGTTGTTTAGGATATAAAATAGATTTAAAGTTTGATTAAAAGTTGTCATTCAAGAAAGATTCGATGGACCATGTGAATATGGGGTTTGCGAATTGCCAAATTGCAATAATGCATGGCTTGCTGACGTTGGGCCAATAGTACTATCTGGGCTGTTGTTATTGGGCTTAACTTACAGTGTGTTTTGATCTGAACACTGATCTGAAATAGTGAAATTGTAAATAATCTAAAATTCAAAAAAAAAAAAAAAACATAAAACCAAACTACAACACCGATGTTGATTCCTATATTGTATTAATATTATTAATTTTGCAATATTGAGTCTCCACTAGCCTTGCTTAATGAATGAGTCAATCTTGAAGTTAAACGATCCGGCTAGGCCTGATAATCGTTAACAAACTGAATTTTAGGCTCGCTCCCAGCTCAACGAATCTTGAGTTAGCTTGTTGTGGCTCTATGACCAAACTTGTGTATTTTTCTTTTACAAATGATTAGATATAACAATAAAGAAATAGACCACTGGGTGTTGGGTTTCTATAAAGGTTGAGCTTTATGAGCGAGTCAAAAAAGCTAGCTCGGCCCAATATTTGTACAAACGAGTTCGACTCCAAGCTAGACAATATGATATTAAAAGATCTTTTTTCAAATAAATGTGAGAGAATAACATGGTTGTTTCCTGTGGTGTTCCAATATTGGAGTCATGATCCTAAGGCTTCATTATTTACATCGTTGGTCCTTGACTTTAGCAAAATTGCACTCGTGTGGTCATTACCCCCTAACTACGGGGGTGTTTGGGTTGCGTTTTGAAATGGGTTTTTAGATTATTGCGTTTTGAAAACGCAAATAATCAATTTTTAGTGTTTGGGGTTGAGTTTTGAAATGAATTTTTAGGCTACCAGCTCCACCCCTGCTTTTCCAAAACGCAGAAGCTATTTTATAAAAAATCAATCCCAAACATCCTCTACATCAATTTCATCGGTTAATAGCAAGTCAAATTGGTCATTACCCACCCCACCACCCAATCACCGTGACACCACCAACGACCGCACCTATTTACCATCCACAAACCATCTCTAACCTCCACCTCCAACCACTGCCCGACGACACATCCCTCCTCGGCAACCACCTTCTTCGGCAACACTACAACCACCACCATCACCAACCATTATCATTCTATCACTCTCATTACTTCCATCAACATCCACAACCACCAGGAACAACCCAACTACAACTAGTCCCCTGTTATCGATCGACACTACACCCACACCTGTCATCACCGGGATCACTTCTGAACTTGATTGTGACCATCACTGGCTTTATTTTCGCCAACTGTAAACTACCGTCAATATCACCATTGCTTCACAGTATCCATTCTCCATCAACACTGATTATCACCGTCACTACCCTTTGTCATGGTATCCATACTCCATCAATGACATTTTAGGGTAGTGGTCCAGATAGTGTTGTCTCTAAATTTATGTTTTAGAATAGTGGATAAATGAAGTGAAATGATGTGGCAGTGCAGAATTGGTGGAAATCAAGGTAGTTCAGTTGAAGTTGTGGGTGACGGTCCTTCCTTTAATAATATACTTAGGCTAAGGGGTGTGGGTTTGGAAAGAGGAAGGGGGAGATGTCACATAGGATAGGGAAGATGGGAACACCACCTCTCCCCCTCTCAATTCGGTGAAGTGGGTGAAATCCTACCGAACTCCCAAGACCAAATCTCTCTTCCTCTCTTTAAATATAAAAAAGAGGGAAAAAAAAAAGGAAGGGAATGGGAAAGGGGAGAGTACACCCATAGACGAGGGAATATGGGAGAGTAAACGAGGAGTATGACGTGACGCTGAAATGAATGATAGAATAGATGAGGGAGTCGGGGAGTATACTACTCCACCATACCTAACACAATAACATATCATTTCAACCAACCTTTCTGTTATAGATCAAGTAGCCAAACTTTTTTTTTAAATATTCAAATATAAAGATATTTGTTGGAGTACCTTTACTTATTAAAAACAAAGTAAAGTTATTTTTCCTTCCTGTATAGAATATGTATAACTTTGATAAGACATTTTATTTAGCGTTTAGGCTTAAAGTTTTAAACCAAATAAAAACATCTTCACGTATTTTTTACATAATAAAAGAAATAAGAATCAAATAGGTGAGGCTCATTCCTAAATTTATATTAAAAAAAAAAAAGATTGTTAGAGTTGAAACCAAATTGGGTAAGCTTTGATGTACGCCACACTCTAAAATATTGGACCATACATAATTTGGTGGTGGTAGGCATTGTCTTCATAGTTTGTGTGCTCATTTGATTTGGTGTACAATTTGATTTTCCATTCTCATGTTAATATTTTATTTAGGTTTACCTTGTATTTGTTTTTGATAATTGATAGTTTTTTACATATATAATATTAATTTCATTTTTTTTTTCAAATATAAATTTGTTACGAAACATCAGCCTCATCATCCATTTTAATTTGTGCGTGTCGGCGTGATGCGATAGTGAACACATGCATTTCTAGGGTGTTCATGGTTCGGTTCGGTTCTGTTATTAGGCTCAACCAAAACCGAAGTCATTGGTTAATCGATCAAGTGGGTTTGGTTTATTTGGTTAGCTTGTCGATTTTCAGTTCAGTTTAATTAAATTTGGTTAATAACCAAAACCAAACGTTGGCTTAACTTTATGCTTAGAGGTACATGAAATGAAGTATAAAAGCTAAACATATGTGAATACATGAATGGTTTCTTTCAGTTTAGTTAATTTCGGTTTGGTTTCGGTGAACGATTCAATTACTGTTCACCCCTAGACACTGTTAGTCAGGTAACATTAGGGGTGTCAATCGTGTTGGGTTGGCGGGTTGAAATCTGCAACCCGAACCTGACCCATATTATTATTCGTGTCAAAGATTCAAACCCTAACCAGCACACATATAAATTTGGGTCAACCCGAACACGACCCACATAACCTGTATTTTTAAACAAGTTATAAGCAGGTTACTGGTTGTAAGCGAGTTACCGATAACGCGTGTAATGGTAAGTAAGAGTGTGAAAAGTATATACAATGGTGTGTAAAAATTAACACTACATAACATATCATTTTTTTAATTAACAAAACTATAGAATACTATATACTCAAAATAAAGAGAATACGATGTTTGTTTTTATGGTGTATTTTTTTTAAGAAAATATTAGCGTACAAGATGAAGGAATTAATGTGTAATAAAATGAGTGGATTAAAGTGTAATTATTTTTTGAAAAAACTAATTTACCGTTATTTTAGAGTTGTACATTATGCATTTAGCTAAAAAAATAACTTTTAGTATTTTAAAATGTCATTCCAAAATATATTATAATATAGTATAGATAATCATATTAATTAATAAATTAATTTTATTGAACTTCATAATTTTTTTGAAGCCGCATGCAAGAAGAACACAATTTGATTTTGTAGTCTCATTTTTTATTTTGTGATGTCATTATCATAACTTGTATCCTCTGTAAATTTCATGCCAGATCTCACATAAAAAAAATCAATTCTGTCCCTACCTATTGTTTAATGCTTATGTGTCACATGTTGTTCTACAAAAATTATTATAATTAAATTATATTATAGTCATAGTTTAGCAGTCACGAGCTCGTTGCCCTCCCTACCCTTTATTAATATGTTTTTTTAGTACACTATATTTGAGAACTAATTGTATATTTTTATTCATGTAATATAGAATAAATGTTTAAAAAATTGAATATAATATTATGAAAATTTGAATATAAGAGGCACTCATTTGAGGACCAAACGGTAAATAGTTAATTATGCACATGGATTTTTCTGTTGTGTGATATAGACATGTTAACCGTCTACCCATTATCTTATTAAATCATCAATGTACTAACTATTTACATTTATTTTATGTGGTTCTCGTAGTTTTTAACATAAACAAACATGTTACATTTTCAAATGTTGTGAACAACATAAAACACCACTTGTAACTTATAAATGATACGCAGAGTGCCAGAGTATATTAAATTGAGCGAACCAATAAATGTAATTCCAAAAAACTTATAATTTATATGCAAATGATAAATAAATCCAATACAATGAAACACAAATACTAATCCAATCAAATGAAGGTTGCTTTCGTGTTAACAAGTTGCTAAACACTCCTAGCAACACAACCCGCAAACTTTATTCGACGCTACAAATTGGCACCAAGGTGGCGGCTCATGGCACTAGTCTTACCCCAAAAGCCGCTTTCCACCCCAATGACAATGAAATTTAACCGAAAATTTTAATCACATTTGTTGGGGGGTCGATATGCCA